>JBBIGC010138759.1:193-21464 GCA_037576955.1 Lepidarchus adonis
GGGAGATATGAGCAGTGTGCTTTAATAGGAAGCCAGTGCAAATGCGAGAGAATGGGGAGATATGAGCAGTGTGCTTTAATAGGAAGCCAGTGCAAATGCGAGAGAATGGGGAGATATGAGCAGTGTGCTTTGAGTAAGTGAGAACAGTTTTATTGGTATTCGGCTATAAAAAATATTGTCCTGCATTCAGTGCTTTAGGTCAGTGATGCAATCAGAGAATGAGGTGGAGAGTGTAGGGGTGAGTGTGCAGAAACATATAGCTGAATATCATCTGTGTAACAATGATAGTTGAGACCATGGCTATGTATAATCTGGTCGAGGGACAGGGTGTAGACAAGAAAAAGAAGGGGTCCGAGGACCAAGCCCTGGGGGACCCCTGCCCTAACCAGAGTGCTGGAAGAACTGTTGTCTATTAGTGAGCTATGATTTAATGATAATTTAATGATTTATGATTTATGATTTAAACCACTTAAGGCATACCACCAGTTGTCTTGTCTTCTTACACTAAGAGTGCAACAAAATTAATGGCAAACAAATAAAATGACATAGTCAAGCATCAGGTAGCTGAAGCTGTAAAGCTATTAGAACTAGTGTGAGCCTCTGATCATCTATAAATAAGGCAATAAAACTACACCATGCACGTGGTCATTGAAGGTAAACAGAGAGACAAACGACAGCATGTGTGGTGAAAGTGTCGCGCGCTTGTGTGTAAGGTTTACCCTGATGGTTGGGCTCAGTGGGATTTTCCTGCCACACTTTGTGTTGAGCTTGGCAGAACTGGCCCATGGCACCAAAGACGGCTCTTCTCACATTCTCATGTGGGAACTGATATACATGAAAAAGAACAAAAGGGGAGGAGAATAATAGGGTAACAGATATCACCATATGCATAATTTACATTTATTCATTTGGTTGACGCTTTTGTCCAAAGTGACTTCCAGGTACAGGAACAATAATTTACATTATTTAATACAGAGGCAGAGTTTTAATTAGGGCGTTTACCCTCAAATGTGTCAGCAACTTACATCACGCAGGGCGTAGATCAGCTGGAAGCTCGACTCCATAAAGGGCTGGAAAGCCACACTGAGAGAGAGGGAAAAAAACATGGATTGTGAGTGTAACAGTACTACCACTTAGAAGCTGTTCATCTGATTACCTACATTTGTATAGACACAATCGCAAGCTAAAAACAAGGGTGATAATGTTTTACTTTTCCTGAATATTCTTATTCTGATTAATGAAAACATTATGAGCGGTAAAATGATTAACATTGACGAGTTAACGTTGACTCCTCAACCAGGACAATACATAACACACACACCGCTATAACACGGGACACTTTAAACACACTTCAAGCCCTACACCTATAATTTATTATGTTGTACATTGCACATCGGACAATACAAGCTGTTTTGCACTTTAACACAAGACACTTTATGTAAATAATCATCTCCCTCCCACTATTCAGCATATACGTAGTGTATAAATGTGTGTATAAATGTGTACATATGTATATTTATATATTTTGTTTTTCTTTAGTTTATCGATCTATATTTCTATTTAATTCTATTTAATTTTTTTCATTGATCTCTATTTCTATCTACTTTTATCTTCGTATTTCTACTCTGTATCGTCCACGGAGCCACTGGGTTATATTTCACTGCTGGTCATACTTGTATAACCTGTATGTGACAAATAAAGATCTTGAATCTTGAATCTTATTTAGTTATTAGTTTCAATGGCACAGAGAGGTGGAATATTTTAGGCAATTGCACAGTGACTTCTTGAAATGTTTGTAATGGAAGCAGAGAAAATCAGTATACTTAAGGATATTAGACACTTGTTCGAGACATCAACTGTAAGAGGAGCTAGGGCTTCCTCTAGTGATTGGCAGAGATTGAAGTCACCAGCCAATGGGATCTCATTTGAGGGGTTTCTTTAGCAGCCCAGAACAATGGACGGGTGCGAAGTCACGTAGTTAAGCTCATTTCTAAGCGTTTTTGGATTATCTGTGTCTATCTGTTATTTTGGATCTCGGACTGTTTTCTTGGCTTTGGATTATCTGTGTATTTCCCGGTTGCTATGTTTGACTGGGTTTCACTTCCGTGTTTGCATTTCCCCTGCTATGCGAGCATGCGGCTCTGCTGGTGTATCAAACTTTCATCTGGATTTTAAGAAAAATTCCTTCTGTTGCATTTGAGTCTCATCGCCCATCATTACATTACATTTTGCCGCTATTCTGGATGAAAGTCATGGCAGAAAACCCTGAGATCACCACAACAGCACTGAACACTTATTCTGAAAGGACCGTTTACGCGTTACCATAGCGACCATAGGGGCAGAGAAGGACGTTACTCTCAATGTTATTAGCACGTTTCAGGAAGATTCTGCTAATAAAGTTACATAATTACACAGTGGATTCACGTTTATCATTACATTTACAAAATACCACAGTTTGTGTGTTGGTCGTATCATTTTATTTAGTTGTTTTTATCTGTTACACCTTAAAAGCCGTTCCGTGAAAATTTTGTCTGACATTAAACCGGTCCGTGATGCAATAAAGGTTGGGGACGTCTGCAATAAATGACAAATGGCAAATTGGCACCCAAAGTTCATTGATACAATTGGGAAGGCTAGCCAAATCCAAAGAGCAGCTCCTGTTGCTCAAAATGTTAATGCTGACTATGATAAAGGTGTTGGAACACAGTGCACCACAGGAATAATTCTTCTGGCTGCTTTATAAGGGCCAGATTAGGCAGGTGATCATAGCTGGTTGTACATGAAGTTCTAGAAAAAGCAAAATGAAGCTTGTGTTTAATGTAAAAAGTCTGAATCACTTTACCCAGTACTAAAGGCAATTTCCCCCAGAGCATCACAAGCATCCTCCTTCTCATCAATATATGCATTTTCCACACTGAACCTACAGAAATACAGAGCATTTAATCAGTGTAGAAAGAACAAAAGAGTGTAATATTCATCAAACTACCTGGCAACAACCGGCCCATTTTATTCAATAAACACCAACATACCCAGCAACATCCTCCACATCCTTCTCCACATCTTCATCCAACAAAGAATCACCCTCATCATCATCGTCATCATCATCATCGTCCAAGAGAACAAACTGCTTATCTTCCTCTACATGAGCCTTTGACAAATGTTGAAAAATATAAAATCTTGGTTAACATTTATATTATTTTTTTATTAATAAGCAACTATCTGACCCAATCTAAAGATCTGACGTGTTTGTAGGTGCTAAACTGGTGCTTATAAGCTTCCATCACCTGAACACCTTTTATTACAAAATGTTATGTATTTAAATCAAATTTCCTGATCTGTCACTGCTATTTACATTTGTTGTTACATCTACATTTTAATGCCTGCGCTCTTATTTTTAATATAAATACATAAAAGTCCTGGTGCAATCCTTTACGAACCATCACGCCCTCGGTGGACTTCAGTGACAGTTGCATTAGGGTGGTAATGGCTGTAAGATGAGGACTGATACTCTCTGGGCAGACTGTTGATATAGCGGAGAATAAGCTGTACCTGGGGAAAAAATGAATTTTAGTCTTTACGTATGAAAGTAAAGTGAAATAAATACATTTCCAAGATGAATTTACTAAAATGTCAACATCTATGTCTTTATATCTACCCATTTATCATTCATCTTCATTATGGTTCACTATAGAAGTAACAGCACCAATACACTACAAGTTTCCCAATATTTAATTACAGTACAGTATGGATTATGAAAGTATTGTAACAGCGCTACTGAAATATGTGTGTAAAGGCAATGAACAGATTTAAAACACCATTAAATAAAACAAAAAAACTATTTTTAAGTCATACGTGCACCGTCGCAGGTCTGGATCATCCACAGCATCTGTGAGCTTCAGACCAAGCTGAACACACTCTGCAGCCAGCGGACTGAACACGTCCTTACCGATGGTACGAGCCAACACAGAGAGTGTGTCTGGAGGATGAAATGACAAGAAGAAGAAAAAAAAAGCTCAACTTCAAGAGGAGAAACTGAAGGTCACCAAGAGGAAGAGGAAGTGTTGTTCTTGATTCTTACCCAAAGCTTGTGTCTGCAAAGATCTCATTTCCTCTCTGGTGTCGGTCAGAAAACCCTTCAGACTCTCCAGCACAGGTGGGAAATAGGGCACTAGGATCTCTTTGGCAGCATTAGCTAGTAAGAGAGACATTAAAAATGTTTAAAATAGAAATAACTAACCATTAACAATAAATTAGGATAAACAACAAAATGAATAGTGTTACAGGCTGAAATCCATTTAGATAGAAATACAGATATATAGCACCTTCCACAATTATCGGCACCCCTGGATAAAATGTGCTCAATGCTTTAAAATCAAAAAATATTGCACAAGCTCACACTGAAAATTGTAAAAAAAAAATCTTTCATTTAACTCGGATGTGACAGATGTTTGACAGAAATTTGGGATTGATGATAAAATACGGTTAAAAATAAACGTATAAAGCACTGAATGGTCTTGCACCAGTTTCTGAGTGAACTCTTGGTTCAGGCTTTTAGCAGATACCTCATGTTGCAAAGGTAACAGTTGATTTTTTTTATTTTTTTATACATCCCTGCAGTTGTGGAATTACCTACCAAATATTGTTCGGGACACAGACACAATGTTTGAATTCAGGCTGAAAACACATTTGTTTAGTCAAGCTTTCTGTGAGTTTTAGATAAGTAGCAGGTCCAGATGGTTCTCAAGTAGATGTTTGATGTTGTTGACACGTTCACAGGTTTGTTGATGAAGGTAGCAGTGATACTTTTCCAGTCTGCTGCCCGGGTCATGGAGATGTAGACCAATCCTGATAAATCTGGCGAGAGCTGGTTGGCGAGCTACCGTAATGGGGGGAAACTAACAGGGTTTGACTGTACGCTGGATAATTAGGAGACCCCATATGGAAGTGGAAGTCCACTTATCTGATCTTAACTCAGACCTGTACACAAGACGCTGCTTTAACCTGGACTCATTGATAGTCCTTTATTTTATTTCATTATATTCTGTCGTTTATTACTCTCCAGTGTCGAACAGAAGAGGATGAGCCATGGTTCCTCCCAAGGAGTTTTTGCCTCATTAGGGGCTCAGATCTGATTTCTGTAAAGCTGTTTTGTGACGTCAGTTGCAAAAATTACTATACAAATAAAATTAACTTTATTTGACTGTTATAAAACTGCAACAACTTTGCCAGAACGCTGACGATGGGTCATCATTGGGTCTTCCAGCAGGATAAAGAGCCTGATCTTATTGCAAAATTGACACAAAAATGTCTCCGCATACACAAAATTAAGCTCCTCCCACGGCCATCTCAGTTGGATTTTCCCCCCAATGAATAAATGTAGTTCAATTTAAGATTTTTTGTGTCGAGACCACATTATAACAAAAAAAAATAATTTATTAGAAGCATAAGCACACATCTTAACCATGCACGGCAAGAACTGTGGAGGGTGCCGAAGTGTGCCTTGTTACCTATAGCTCCTATAGCACTGACAGCAAGCTCTTTCAGTTTTAGGTTGTCTGCTCTGCAGGCTGACAACATGGTCTCCATAAGAGTGGGCAGATACGACTGAATATCATCACCTGATCAACAAAAGACATTATCCAAACATTTGTCATTTTAGAAAGAGTCCGTATCTTATTGATGAACATGAGGTTAAAAGGACAAAGAAATGTAGACATGAATAAAACTTTGCATCAGGCAACAAGCAGCAGGTAAGACTTTACATTAGTCAGTATATAACAACAACAATAATAATGATAATAACAATAACAACAATAATAATAATAATAATAATAATAAACAAATACATAAAGAAATTAATAACAACAACAACAACAATAATAATAATAATAATAATAATAACAATAATAATACACAAATACATAAAGAAATTAATAATAATAATAATAATAATAATAATAATAATAATAATAATAATAATAGAATAATAACATATACTTACCCAGTTCTTCAAGAAAGTTCTCTAGGGCATAGAAAGCCTTGGTGACGTGGCCAATTTTGGCCTCATTCAGAGAGGAGATGTATCCTAGTAACAGTGGCATCAGCTCTGCATGGTATTTACTGACCTCAGGCTGCAAATGACAAAGTACAGTCCAGCTACACATTTTTAGAATCACATGTGCACATACTTTTCCCCCTTTATTTCTGTTCCTCAGCATCAAGTTTTAAATCCAACTTAATTAAAATGAACATTTTAGATAAATTTTAATTTGGGAATTGCAATACTTTTTATACCAGCCCTCCTCATTTCAGGACACCAAAATGTTCGGGACAAAGTAATGGTAAGTATATAAAATGGTCATGTTTAGTACTTTGCTGCATATCCCTTTAAGTCTGCGACCCTCAGACAATACCAGGTGTTGAGCGTCATCTCCAGTGATGCTATGCAGAGCCTCTACTGCCTTGTTCCCGGGATTGTTGCTTTAAGTTTCCTCCTCAGCATATGGAAGACATGCTCAACTGGAATTAAATAAGGTGCCTGGCTTAGCCATTCAAGAATTTTCCAGTTTTAGATTTGAGAAGCTTCCATGGTGCCTAAGCATGTGTGGGATCAACGTCTTCTTGCAGGATCAAGCAACATCCAAAAAGTTTGAAGATATATACTGGAACTTTTTAGCAGATAAAATGCTTCTATACACCTCAGGATTCATTGCGCAACTGCAATCAGCATCAACATAACACAATCTTATGCAAAAGTTTGGGCACCCATTGATAACAGATTTTGGTGATTTTGTAATTGAAAAGATGTTAACAGTGTCTCTCTAGGACATGGAAAATATACACAATATTTTCAGCAAACACTAATGCAAAGTTACTTTTTATGCCATAAATTGAACAAAATGTTAAAATTTAAACATTATTATGGGACTGTGCAAAGGTTTGGGCAAACAATCAGTACATAGTAACACCTCCTATGGCAGATATCACAGTTTGCAAACGCTTTTTTAGAGCAGCCTTCAAATCTTGTACTTGGGATTTTCTCCCATTTTTTCTGCAAAAGGTTCTAGATCTGTAATGTTCTTTGCTCGTCTTGCTCACAGCTCTTTTAACATCTACCCACAAATTTCCAATGATGTTTAAATCAGGGAGTGTGATTTCCATTCCAAACCTTCAGCTTGTGTCTCTTGAGGTCCATGGAAGATTTCGAGGTCTGTTTGTAGAACATCGTCCAGTTGTAGAAGTCCATCCTCTTTTCAGCTTCAGCTTTATTACAGTGTGATGTTTGCTTTCAGAATTTGCTGGTATTTAGCAGAATCCATTCTTCCCTCCACCCGTGCAATGTTTCCAGTGCCACTGGCTGCTTTAATGTTTGGCAAGGTGTTCTTTTCATAAAATACTGCTTCTTTTTTTCTCCAAACATGCCTTTGCTGATTGTGGCCAAAGAGTTTCATTTTAACTTCATCAGTCCACAGCACTTGTTTCCCAAATGTATCAGGCTTCTGTAGATGTTCTGTTGCATACAGTGGGGCAAATAAGTATTTGGCAGCCAACAAGTTGTCCCACTTACAAAGATGAGAGTCTGTAATGTTCATCATAGGTTCATTTCAACTGTGAGAGACAGAATGTAACAAAATCCAGGAAATCACATTTTATTATTTTTAAATAATTTATTTGTATAATGGTGCAGAAGTTCAACACAATATTTTGTAATGTAACTTTGGTTGGTCAAACGTTTCCTGTAGATCTTCACCAGGTTTCACACACTGTAGCTGGTATTTTGGTCCATTCCTCCATGCAGATCTTCTCAGGAGCTGTGATGTTTTGGGGCTGTCGCTCGGCAACACAGACTTTCAACTCCCTCCACAGATTCTCTATTGGATTGAGGTCTGGAGACTGGCCAGGCCACATTCCGAACTTTGAAATGCTTTTTACGTAGTCACTCCTTTTGCCTGGACGGTGTGTTTGGGATCAGTCATGTTGGAAGATCCAGTCATGTTTCATCTTTAAATGTGCTCACTGATGGAAGGAGGTTTTAGCCCAAAATTTCCCAATACATGGCCCCATTCATCCTTTCCTTAATATGGATCAGTCGTCCTGTCCCCTTTGCAGGAAAGCAGCCCCAAAACATAATGTTTCCACCCCCATGCTTCACAGTGGGTACGGTGTTCTTGGGATGGAACTCAGCATGTTTCCCCTCTAACACGGCGAATGGCATTTATACCAAAGAGTTACATTTTGCTCTCATTTGACCACATGACATTCTCCCAACGTGGAAAACTTTAGACGGGCCCGGACATGTACTAGCTTAAGCAGGATTTTAATCCACGTGGTCCCAGCTGTCTTCAGGTCATTGATCAGTTACCCCCCGGCTGTTTCCTCACTGTTCTCAAGATCATTTGTCTTGCATGGAGCCCCAGGTCAAGAGAGATCGTATTTATTCCATTTTCTAATAATTGCTCCAACAGTTGATTTCTTCTCACCAAGCTGCTGCATATTGACTCATCCCAGTCTTGTGCAGGTGTACAATCTTGTCCCTGGTGTCGTTAGACAGCTCTCTGGTCTTGGCCATAGTGGAGGTTGGAGTCTGACTGTTTGATGGTGTGGACAGGTGTCTTTTATACAGGTAATACAGGAGAATAAAAGAACTTCTTAAAAAAGAAGTAACAAGTATGTGAGGGACATAATTCTTGCTCGTTTGAATGAGCTAAATACTTATTTTTTGCACCCTTATACAAATAATACAATTTGATTTTGTGGATTTTCTTTTCATTCTGTCTCTCATAGTTGAAGTAAACATATGATGAAAATTACAGACACTCATCTTTTTAAGTGGAACAACTTGTAGAATCGGTGGCTGCCAAATACATTTTGTACCCCACTGTACATTTGGATTGGAATTTGGATTTTATGATGGGGATGAAGGTAATATTTTCTTCTACTGACTCTTCCATGAAGGTCTTGTGGAACAGTGCACCACCACTCCAGACTAACTCTTCCTGCTTCAGGTTTTTGCAGTCAAATGGGGATTGTGATTTGTCTGTCTGACCAGCATAAGAGCAGTTCTCTCAGAGAGTTTTCTTGGTCTTCAAGATCTCATCATGATCTCCTCAGTTCCCCCAAACTGCCATTTCTTAACTACATGTCTCACTGTGGAAACTGCAAGCTGGCAATGCTTTACTATCTTCTTGTAGCTTCTCCTGCATTGTGGCATCAATAACTTTCATTTTCAGAGTCTTACACAGCTGCTTAGAGGAACCCATGGTTGTTGAGTGCCCACAAGTGTGTGCACAAGGTTTGATGAGTTAGAGTTTTTGTTAAGCTTTGAAATTTGCACCATCTGACATTTACTAATGACAACTGTTGCCATGCATCAGATCTAATGAGCCGATTACGGTCCGAAACCTTGTAAAAAAAAAAAAAAAAATCCAAGAGTTTGGAACTCTTACGGTGTCCAAACTTTTGCACAGTGCCATAATAGTGTCATTTTTGTTAAATTTATGGCATAAATAGTAACTATGCATTAACGCTGGCTGAAAATATGTTTTCCCCCCCCCATGTCTTAAAGAGACTGTGTTAACATCTTTTCAATTACAAAATCATCAAAAGCTGTTATTTATCAAGGGGTGCCCAAACTTTTGCATAAGATTGTATATTGAAAATAAGTTTGCCACCACGGTGCACCATCATTTTTAACAAATTAACTGTTAAAAAAAAAAAAAAAGCTGAAAAAAAAACCTGCCTTAGATCTTGGGCAGTTCCTTTTCATCTCCACAATTTTACACCTCTCACCATCACTCTGATTATTGAGAAAACTTTGTCTAATCTGCCCATAATTCAAGTCAATTTCATTTTAAATGCACTTTTTACAACCGACGTCACAAAGCTTTACAGAATGCGGATCCGAATTTTTTTAAGTTTTTGGCAAACTAGTGATGTGTCTGCAGTTCATCAACTCACACACCTGCCTCCTGAAGATGGTTTCTGCTGTTTGACAGGAGGAGGATTTTTTTAACCAGTAGACAGTTACAGTACATGTTTGGACGCAATGACCTCTATAGCTGGGTAACATCACCCTGACATCACCCAGCAGTGTCAGACCCTACGCTGGTGCAGAGGGTCATGGGTTCCTCCTGGTGCAGGACAATGCCTGGCTTCATGTGACAATAATATTCAGGCAGTTCCTGGAGGTTGAAGGAACGGATACTATTGTATGGCCCCACGCTTGCCTGACCTACAGTGCTGTGAAAAAGTGTTTGCCCCCTTCCTGAGTTCTTATTTTTTTAAGTTAGTCAAGTTTTAAGTTAGTTAAGTTTTTAATGTTTCATCAAACAAATAAAATATTAATAACAAGACAACACAAGGAAATACAAAATGTGTTTAAGTGAAGGATTTTATTATTAAGGGACAAAAAAATCCAAACAATGTGTGATAAGGTGATTGCCCCCTAAACCTAATAACTAGTTGAGCCACCATTAGCAGCAACAACGGCAATCAAGTCTTTTACAGCCCTGTGGAGGAATTTTGGTCCACTCATCTCTACAGAATTGTTGTAGTTCGGCCACATTTTCAAACATGAACCACCTTTATAAGGCCTTTATAAGGCTACAGCATCTAAACAGGATTCAGGTCAGGACTTTGACTGGGCAGATTGGGAGACAGCAGAATTCATGGTTCCATTCATCACAGCAAGTCTTCCAGGTCTTGAAGCAGCAAAACAGCCCCAGATCATCACACTACCACCACCATGTTTTACTGTTGGAATTATGAAAGTTTTTGTCTTGGCACTCGGCCATGCAGGCCATTTTTGCTCAGTCTCTTTATTTTGGAGGAGTCATGAACACTGACTAAGTGAGGCCTGAAGTTTTTTGGATGTTGCAGTGGAGTCTTTTGTGACCTCTTGGATGAGTTGTCACTGCCCTCTTTCTGTAATTTTGGTCAGAAAGGTTCACCACTGTTCTAGGTTTTCACCATTCGTGGATAATGGCTCTCACTGTGGTTCACAGGATCCCAAAGCTTTAGAAATGGGTTTACAACCTTTTCCTGACTATAGATCCCAATTACTTTCTCATTTGTTCCTGAATTTCTTTGGATCTCTGCATGATGTCTAGCTTTTGAGGATCTTCTGGTTTACTTCACTTTGTCAGGCAGCTCTTAAGTCATTTCTTGATTGAGAACAGGTGTGGCAGTAATCAGGCCTGGGTGTGGCTACAGATATTGAACTCGGGTGTGACGAACCACTGTTTAGTTATATTTTAACAGGGGAGGCAATCACGGTCACCCAGGGCCATGTAGCGTTGGATTTTTTTTTCTCGCCCCCAATAATAAAATCCTTCACAAAACACATTGTTTACTTGTGTTGTCTTTGACTAATAATTAAATTTGTTTGTTGATCTGAAACATTTAAGTGTGACAAACATGGAAACTAATAAGAACTGCAAATCCAATAGACATTTTTTGGTCCATCCAACAATGCTAGGTTACACCTCAGACTGACCAGAAACTCAGGGCCCTGGTCCAGATCCAGGAGGACACAAACAGTCATTTAATTCGGACTGCACACAAGAACGTGGGGGCAGCGTACCATTTTGAGTTGCTGCAGTGACATTTCTGCCGTTTCCAAATCATTTTTTCACAGTGATTTTTGGGGCGTCTTTGAATTCAGCTCTCTGTAAGTTGATCACTTTCATTTCCATCAAACAATATGGCACCCATTTGTTCCGAACACAGTGCATTACCTATTACAAATCAAGACGGATAGATATTCAGCATGATTATCCCATCTTACACATAATGTTGAATTTTTTGGATACAATCTGCCATATTCTATTGTTTTCCTACGAGGAACATGTTTCCAACCCAGACTTTTTACAGCAATGAGCGAAGGCTTTCATTTTACCCGTAGCTGAGGTACATTCAATCACCATGACTACCACTCAGTTCGTTCAGTGTGTCGAGTGCAGCATCTTCATGAATTCTTCCTCCATCACTAGTAATAACTCATCATGGGACAGGTATATTAGTTAGCTCACTGACAGAGAAAATTGCAGCGTTAGAGGAGCACAGCCAGATTTTAAAGAGGGAAAGTGAGAGCAAGTGTAGGGGACCGTCTGAATGTCTTAGGTACAGTCAGTAGCTCTCTACCTCCGGTTTTGGAGCCCTCACAGCGGGGCAAACGGGTGATCGCGCATCAGCAGCACAAAAGGTAGGAGAGCTTGTGTCCAACAGGTTTGCTCTCCTTAGTGAAGCACCCGCTGAGAGACCGGACAGAGCTCTGGTTATAGGAGACTATCGTGAGGCACGTGAAGTTCGCCAGGCCTTTAGGGCGTACCTTCTCATGCCTACTGAGGAGAGCCCATATGGAGAGGACCACTTACCTGAACTCACAAGGAACTGCAGACGTCTCATCAAACTGGACTCATTGTTACTCCCAGTTTTTAATTATTCATTGATATTCTCAGTTTTCCCTCTCCGGTGTCAACCAGAGGAGGAGGTTTATTGTATCTCTTCTGATCCTTGGTTCCTCCCAAGGCTTCCTCCAACTTTTCATGGCGTTTTCCTTTGTTCCTTGCCTTTGTCGCTTTTGGCTCAGCAGGGGCTCGGACCCGGATTCTGTAAAGCTGCTTTGTGACAACGTCAGTTGTAAAAAAGTGCAATAAAAACAAAATTGACTTGAGACCTGATGATTCTGCAAATGTTCCTTTTTTGAGAAGGTGTGTGTGTGTGTGCACACATACACTAAAAACACATTTTATATAATATACACTGCTTGTCCAAAAGTCACACACATTAAACGTTGTTGGACCGTTTAGCTTTGATTACAACATGCATTTGCTGTGGCATCATTTTGATAAGCTTCGGCAATGCCACAATATTCATTTCTGCTCGGAGTTGTATTAATTCTTGTAGATGATCGGAAAGTTGGAACGCTGTGTAAATTCTTCTTCAGTCTATTCCAAAGATTCCGAATGGGCTTAAGGCCTGGACTCTGTGGTTGCCAATCTAAATTATTGCGCCCTGAACCAATCTTTCATAATTTGAGCAAGATGAATCCTGGGATTGACATCCTGGAATATGCCCGTGCCATCAGAGAAGAGGAAATTCTCAGAAAACTGTAGTAATTCCAGAACATAGCACTGCACAGTGTTTTCTTTGCTTGATGCATGTCAATAATTTGACCCTTCTGAAACAGATCAACATCTTTTCCACAACCACAGGATATGTTTTTAGATGGTTTTTAAAAAATTATTATTATTATTATTATTATTATTGTTCATTAGGTTTACGTTGTACCTACACTCACTGGCCGTTTAAACTAAAATCATAAGTGCCCTTTAAAAGTCAACAAAATGAGTTTTTATTGACTTGATCATCAGATATTATTACAAAAGTGTGTAATGGGTCCTTTAAAAGCAATGCTTTGTGGGTAAATTAGTGCTGGAGGGCAAACTTCAAAAATGAAATTAGCCAACTGTGTGTGTAAGGATTTGGAAAAAATTGATGATCATTTAAGTGTATTTTTAAGTATCAACAGCCAGTGTGTAGCTTGTTTTTATTTGGAACATTCTTACCTGCAGATGCTCAGAAAACTGCCCCAGAGCAAAAAGGCCTGCACTGCGCACCACCTGGTTACTGTCAGACAAACTGCGACAAACTGTCTGTAGCACAGACGACAGCATTCTATGAGACAAAAACACTATTTTTAAAAACAGCCATTTCATTCCTAGCAGAGAGAAGTATGTTGCACAAGAGGCCTACTTGGTGCGAATGTGGTCTGCACAGCCTTCTGCCAACACTGCTAAACACAGTAGTCCTCCTTTCCTCTCATATGGGTTCTCACTGGTCAGGCAAACTTGAATCAGAGGCATCTGCCAAAAGAAAAATAGTTATTAACTATCAAAACGCAGACTAAACTAGCTGACAAACATTTCATTACAAAATGAATATCTATGTGCCTACAGTGTTAATATTTTTTACATTTATAGTAAATGTTAATGGTTGATTAGCATGGTTCCCAAATTTTTAAGCAGGAGGACCAATGGGCTGCCCACAAAATTGTTTGTAAGTACAAGGCTAGAGATGCTTGTATTGTGGCAGGTGGCAAAGACACAATAAATGCCTATAAATATCTATTTTTATTCAAAAAGGGCCTGTAAGCATAATTTTGTACTGCCTGCATTTTAAGGGACATTCCCAACTTTTTTTTTTTTTTTACTTTTACTATAAACATAATTTTCCTTGTGAACATATGGCTCCTTTGCTGCCATTATGCTCCTTTATTAAGCTTTTTTTTTTTTTTTTTAAATTATGTCTTAATTCCAGCAGCCAATAGCAATTTATTATTTTAAAAATATTGAATCTTTTTTATTGTGGATTTTTGGCCCAATATCAAACTCACAGCCCTGTGGTTAGGATCATCTGCTGAAGAGAATATTTATGCTTACTAACCAGGTGGGTGAAAAGTTTCTCTGGTGGCATATGAAGAGCCATGGTGTCAATAACCTACAAATTGCACACAAATAGAAGATCAATAAACAACCTCAACTTGTTTTTAAAGATTACATATACCGTATTTCCCCTAATGATAGGCCGCCCCACATTATAGGCCTCCCCATTCTAGATGCCACAGAAAATGTTCATTTATATTTTAATAATCTAAGATACGCCACCCCATGTTATTACCCACAGCGTTACTGTATTTATCAATCTGAAGTAAAAGCCTATAACTTGACATACCCCTGGAGGCCTTTGCAGCTCTATACTGTTAGTGAGATTATAACGTAACATAAATAATTAAATTGATCAAATTTAGAACTTACCCATACCATGCAATGCAAGAACGGCAGAATTTAAGCTCCACACAACGTCTGTAATATCCCAGATGAACGCGCCCAACATTATCAACACAGGTCGCAGTTGATGTTTATGGAGAAAGGTAAAGCTAATAATTGTTGCTTTTCAGTTCTGCTACTTTGATACTGAAGAATTTAGATGATATGGCTCTACATAAGTCCCAATTAAATTAGTCCTCATTGGTACATCATCATATTCTTTTGAATTGGAAGAATGACAAACCTCCCTCCTATGGCATCCCTTTATTTCCTATAAGAAACAGCTGACCATAGACCCTGATTCTGTGCAAGTTACCTTATTTGTGAGTTAAATCTGTGACGTCTCTGTGGCTTTTTTTTTGTTGTTGTCCTTTTTGTTTGATTAGTTTGTGTATGGTCTAGTATTTATTTATGCTTAATAAAAATACATTGATTAAAAAAAAGAAGAATTTACATGTAGATAGATGATTGATATCGCTGAGTGATGGAGCAGTGCAGAGCCATTATCCTGCAGTAAAGAAAGGATTTTTTTTTTTCTCGGCAGAATATGACAACCAGGCTGTGAGATTATACTTTGTAAAGCTAATCAAATGCTGCATTTAGACAATATCAACTCTACAACTGCTTTTATTTTACAATACACAAAAGAGTCTGCGTATTTTGGTGCTTTAAGGACTACCATGAAGGCTAAATGCTAACTGATGCTAAATATATGCTCTGGCAACTTGTTTATTTGGAGTATTGTGGGGGGAGCAATGCATTATGGACTGTGTAGTGTGTGGAGCGGAAAACAGGTGGGTAGTGTGGAAAATGGGTGGAAAGAGCGTTGTTTTTAGTTAGTGTTTTTAATGGGCAGTGGTGGCCTAGTGGTTAGGACTTTGCCCCTAAGATCTGAAGGTTGCAGGTTCAAGTCCCAGCCCGGGCACCACTGAGCAAGGTACCGTCCCCATAACTGCTGATAGCTGCCCGCTGCTCCACGTGTGTAAAATGCAGAGGACAAATTTCGTTGTGATGTATTCACAATGATCGGAAATCACTAATCACTAAAGTTTTAGCCTGTTAGCAAGAGAGCACAGGTTAGCAACACACATTGGAGAAGCTTAGAAATAGGAACAAAATATAGAAATTGTGCTCTGTGCTGAGAGAAAATGGAAATAAATGAATGAATAATGTCATGAGTCCCAAAACATCTGCCCTGGTTGGTTCCCATTCGAAGTTGGGGAGTTACTCCAGCCACGGTTGCGGGGTGAGCACAGGAAGGTAACAGAAGCTATGGCACTTTACATACTGACCTGTGTTTTATACTGACCCGTCACTGAGCGATTACTTTTCGAACTGTTCATTGCTGCAGCAGATTTAAATTTAACTAATCATTTGGGGATATCATCTCTTTGTGCACTGAATACTTTTAGTGAATGCGTTTTCATGTTTTTAGATCCCATTCAAGCAAGCCACACCCAATACCAGGTTTGCAAAATCAATGTATAAGCTGCGTCCCATCATTTGGAAAATACGGTAAATAGTAACAATGACAACAATAGGAACCTGAGTAGCAAAGTGTTTAGGGCTCTCACTGTCACCATCACCATCACTGTTTTCATCATCTTCTGGGTCTTCCTCTCCAGGAGGTGGCATCGCACTCATAATAGGGAACACCACCTGCAGGATTGGAGCCAACAGCTTCTGCTTCAACACAGCCTGGAATAAAGTGAAAAATAATAACAAACGTAACTTTTTAAAGTTTCTGATATACTGCACTTAGCATCACAGGTCATCTCCTGAATCTGGATTACAAAGAGCATATTAGGAATAAAATAAAAATTACCTTACTCTTGAGTCTAATGAGAAGGGCAATACAAGACAGAGCCTTGACACGCAGAGAATCACTGAGTGAAACATCCTTACTGACCTAAACATAGAAACACATGACAACACACTAGGTGTATATGAAAAAGTAAAAAAAAAATATTTTAAGAAACATTTTTATTCATTTGATCAGTGATTTCAGTTAAAAAAAATTGCAGTCTCATATTTTAAAATGCTTTACAAATTGTATATTCCTGTCCCTGGGTTTGTGAAAGGTGCTATAACTGACACTAAGCATTAAATACACTCTTTGCATGCTCAAATGCTCAAAAACAATTATGTTTTAAGATTTAAAATGTCAAAAATGTGTAATATTTTGATATAATAAGACTAATCCCTCAGTCAAAAAGTCCAAGCAAGGAGAATCTCCTCATACAAACTCACTCAAGTTGGAAATAGCAAGATTTGGAGAACCTGGAGAGGTGGTAACAGTAATTTACAACGAGCTACATATATTGACCAATTGTATATTATGTGACAGACATCAACATAATTACAAAGCAACTACATTTAGGTTCCCCGGTGCTTTGCTTAAATGAGTACAAAAGTTGGGTTCTAGATATCAACCTCCAACCAGAAGTGAACCATCTCAGCAACGTGTGGGACCACGATGGAAACCTCACTCTCCATCAGCTCATCAAAGACCTCCATTGCTTCACTGGCTTGATTCTAGAAAAGAAATCAAAGAAAGTGAAGGAGCAATAAAGCCAGGGAGACTGAACAGGACGACGCATGCAAAAGCGTTCTGCTAAAAGGGTTAAACAAAGAACATGTGTGTTCTTACGAGTCCTTCACACATCATTTAGGCAAAACAAAGCCACTGATGAGTACATTAACACAAAGCGGCTCTGTAAAAAGCCTGACCTGGTCGGCTTGAATGAGCTGTTTCAGAGCAATTATCAGTCTTGGAATCAATGAGCGCATCAGGTTCTGAAAAACAGAGAACAAAGGAAAATGCAAAATGGCTCTTAACAACCCTGTAAACATGCTCATGCAGAACTTCTGAAGATGTATTTTTTCCCCTGCGATTGTTGCAGGAATGTGTACAAGCAGAGGGAAAATGCAACATTTAACTAAATTTATGTGTAGAGAAGATTCTCATGGTTCAGATCAATTATCTGATGACGAAATTGAGAAATAATAATTCAGGTCTAAACCTGAGCGGACTAACCATCTCCTCCGTGCCGGTGTAACCTGTGATGGCAGAGAGGGTGGTGATGCAGTAGTACAAAGCTGTGGGGTTGGTCACATCTTGGAGCACATTGGCAAACAGCTGGAGCAGATGTTTGTAGTGTGGCTTGAAGGGCTCAGGATTGGACTCCACTACTTTGCTCAACAACAGCAGACCAACCTGTCAAATAACAGCCAACAGTAGAGAAATAAACGCTTCCACAGTAATAAAACAGAGCATTACAGCATTAAAACACTGCAATTTACTGCTTTTTTACTATAATTTATGCTATTTATCTTATTTTACTGCTTTTCACTTAAAATCACAGTTTACATTTGTAGTTTTTTGTTACCATTGTACTTTTTATGACTTTTGTCATTTTTACCTTGTATTTTTAGTACTTTTATATTTATTAGTATAAGATGTATGTTATTTTTTGTCACTGTCTCTATGTTGCAGTCGCTACATAAGCAATTTCCTTAGGGACAATAAAGTTTTTCTGATTCTGATTCTCTGAGGTCTCTGAAGAAACTATCAACAATTGCACAGTAATGGTTTGGCTGTGAATTGGGACGGCATTACAGACATAACATCAGTTGCCATCAGTAATCTCTGAATATATTAACACTATTGTGAGCCAGCAGAATTCTGGATCATTTAATCAAGTGTGAACCCTACATTTCGCTCCTGGGGACTGTTGCTTTTGGTGGACTCGTTTAGAAAGATGAAAAGAGCAGGCCATCGGTCAGGCGTTTCATGTATCACCATTAACGCAGTCAGCTGAGATAGAGAGTGGCGAACTGTGTGTCTGAAAAAGAGAAAAAACGTCCAAAAATTAACAATATTGCTGCGCACCTAGAAATAATACACGCATTTAAAAAAAAATCGACTGAATAGACCTACTCTGTTTCTTGTCGGAAAGCTTGCAGGACAACTGCCTTCAAGCTGTGGGGGGTTCAACATGGTTAAAATAAAAAGAATCAACATGATTTTTCCAATATGAATAAATGCTGAATTGAAATAAACCTTTCTCTGTGGTCAGAGCTGATTTTATTCCAGCGTTTCTTCACTCTCATTCTCAGGATCACTGCAGCGGACTGTCGGATCTACACAAAGAGAACAAAGTGCTGATGATGTCTCCAAATAATGGTCCCAACTGTGTATATAAGGGAACAAAGAGAGCTGGCTTACTGCATACCTGTGGATTTTGGGATCCAGTCATTACTGCACATAATGCTGGGATAACAGCAGGGTCTTTAAAAGCCTGTTTCAGCTGAGCAGTGGCCTGACAATTTATAACACATCAGTATTTACTACAAATAAACAAATACATCACCCTTTTGTCTGAGTAGTTAGGAGAAACATCTGCCAGTGTGTCACCTATATGAAATAACTAGATAGACAAACGTATGAACCCAAATATTTGGAAATATAGAACCAGCTGCAATCACAACACTCTCAAAACTAACTGTATATGAAAAAGAAGTGTACCATCTGTATAGCCGCATTATCAGGTTGTGTGAGCTGAGACAGGATCTTCTCCAGTTCTTCAGACATGTTGAATAAGCGTTTGTACGGTTCAAAAACAGAAGCTGGGAAGATGACAGTTCGAAGCTACACTATTATGAACACTATATTATATAAAAACCCACAATCTGTTTATTTTGGAGGCTGAATTCCCAACTGACGCGTTCAAAAAGCCGTTAAATTCGCTTTAGAAAACTACTGCTCCAAACTAAGCACGCGCGCTGGAGGGACTGAGGCGAGTCTCGCGCTGTTAAAGGAGCAGCGACCGCGGGGGAAACGGCAGCCGCTGGTGCTACAGCGCCACCCATAGGCGAGGAGAACTAAAGCGTACACAGTACACACCCATCAGCCGAAACATTAAAACCATAACTGGTAGATATATTCTGTAGCAACTAAGCCACTTCCTGTAATGACTAGATACTAGGAGATTTAGGTAAGCAACTTTAGACTGGAAGACTGGGTCAGGGCTGTGTTGACTGTGTAAACAGTGGTATTAATGTTATGGCTGATCAGGATAGTTCACTTTTTAAAAAAATGTTTACAGTTCCAGACTAAAAATAAGACCCACCCCCCCCACACACATACTAGAGATAAGAAAAGAGTGTAAATCTTTTAACTTTGAAGTCAATCGTGTTTAGGTAATGTAAAGTAGGATGATGTGCCAATTACATGTGCTAATGGACTATTATCACATGAATGAGCCAGAACGAGAGCACTGCCCTGCTCCAATGCACAGAACACAACTGAGGAGAAAACAAGCATTTTCCAACTGTCCTCATAAAAATGCTTTAAAAAGGATAAAGTGAAAATGCTTATACCTATCTAGCTATTTATTTATTGTTTTTAGTTTATTTTTTATCTATTGATTACCCCCAAAAAAATCCATATTACTCACATTTTGTCAAAGTGCACTCAATGCAACAAAATGCATAGAACAACGATTCAATAAAACTTTGTGTTTTTTTGTTTTTGATTTAACCATGCATTTTAGCAAGATTTACACCTTTAAACAGCAGACTTTACACAAACACAGTCCAGTTGTGGCTTTTTGCATTTCGGTTATTATACTAATCTGTTATAGGCTTATCATTCAGTTCATGTGCATATTTTCATATTTAACACCAGTTAAATATGAAACTTTAAATATGAACAGTTTACTACTGTTCTAATAAGCAAAATGGTTCGAGCAAAGGTTATTTCTATAGCAATATTATAGTAAACTTAACTCATGCATTTAAATCAGTGTATGATTAAAATGTTCAGATGACAAACAGAATGCTGTTAAATTCTGAGTAAAATACTCCCACAAAAAAGAAAACACAACATGCACATGACATGCAGTTAATGCTTAATGAATATAACAATTTCCGATTACAGACAGGCCTACATTCAGGACATATTCACAAGCAAATATTCTTAGTTTTGCTAATTCAATGAGATCTCCACACTCTGGAAGAACACTCCAGAAAATATTACAAATGCAGGTTTATTTATTTTTAAATCCAGATATAAATATAAATAGTTTTGGCGATGTCTAAGGTAATGTGGCTCACTTGTCCTGTTTTATTATAAATATAAATATAAATATAAATATAAATATAAATATAAATATAAATATAAATATAAATATATGTATGTATGTATGTATGTATGTATGTATGTATGTATGTATATGAAGATATGAAGAGAAATCAAGTAAAACTAAAATAATAATTAAATATAATTAATATATATATGTACACATATTCATACACACCTTTACACACTATATATGTACTGAATAAGAGGGAAATGATTATTTACATAAAGTGTATTGTATTTAAAGTGCAAACAGCTTGTATTGTCCGATGTGCAAATGTAAAATAATTTAGAGGTGTAG
>JBBIGC010138764.1:0-21463 GCA_037576955.1 Lepidarchus adonis
ATATATATATTTTTTTTTTTATTTTTTTTTTTAGGTTTTATTTCTCATTGTATGGCAGTGGCCCTTCTCCTTGACCAATTTTCCAACTAACAGCGTTGCTACTTACAGTCTAATGTACAGGTGCTGCTCTTGCTCTAGCTCATTCTCCCACAGTTCACTTCCCACCCCATTCAACCAGCATCTTCCCCCATTTTTTAGCAGTCAAGTCAAATTAATTTCTACAGTGCTTTTTACAACTGATGTCACAAAGCAGCTTTACAGAATCTAGGTCTGAGCCCTTACTGAGAATGCCACAGATGACAGTGGCAAACTCCCTAAATTGTAGGAAGAAACCTTATAAAGAAACAAGGCTCAGAAGGGGAACCCATCCTCCTCTGGTCAACACCGGTAACTAATAATATACCTTATAATATAAATAATTTTAAAAATAGTAATCATAATAATTGCAGTTTAAAAAGGCGTTGGCAGTTCCTTAAGTATGGTTGGGCTTCACTAAATTATGATCAGTTAGGTGGAGCATAGTTCTTTTCATAGTTGTTCTCCTCAGTAGGAGTGCGTGGGTTCTAGTATGTCAGGATTGGTCTGTATCAGCATGATTCCAAACAGTAGAGCAAGACAGGATCACTGATATTTCAACAGAGAAGCTCAACACAGAAAAAGAGAGTGACTGAGAAACTGTTAGGGATTCTTAATGTTGCAGGTGATTAAGAATGACGGAGTGCATGCAGGACTCCGGAAAGACTCTGTATGACGGCATAGCTAAAGGGGGAGACCTAGGAGGTAGCACAGGCATTAGGGCTTCCTGAGATGGAAGGCACCCAACTGCTCGACTGTCAACAAACAAGAACCACACTGGGGTTCACAGCATCCAAACATCCCAGTTTAGTAGAATACTCTAATTCCTGAGAACCCTCTGGATCTACACGTTGTCTAAAACTAACAGAAAGCTTGACTTAACACAAATGATTTCAGCCTGATATTGAGTCAACAATATCTGAAGGATTATTCCATAAGTGTGGGGCTTTATTAGAGAAAGCTCTTATAGGTGAAATGGGAATTAAAGATCAGACTTTATTCTGACACTGTTGCATAATAATAGAATAATGCTTGATTCTTTAGCCTAAGTGATGATTTCCCTTTATTTATTTTCAGATGTAGACCCCTGGAAAACAAACACATTGGATAATACAAAGTCAAGAGGCTGAATTGTCGTTCTCTCCTCACATCTGCTACCACTACAGCACCATGGATTTCTTTCTTCACCTGCAAAAAGGCAGAAATTGCAAACAATTAAGCTGGAGACTCATCCCAACATAGCCTGGATGTTTACTGGAAAACAATGACAATGTGCTAAAGAGACTGCTTCAAGCTTTGTGTGCATGTGTGTGTAAATTAGTGAGTTTTGCGTATATGCCTGCTGATTGGTGAGCTGAACCACGCTCCATGTTGCGCCATGTCCCCTTGTCTCTGTATCCCAAATGTCCTTTGTGGCTTGCTTGTGGTTTTTATCTTCAGTGTTTTCTGCACTCCAGACTGTGTTCCTCGAATACGGATCCCATATGAAAGTAAGATACTGTCCCATACTAGATTAGACACTTCATCTGATTTTGTGGCAAATCGTGCTATTTGATTTTTTCATTCTTTTGTCTGCAAATATCTTCTTTCATAGCTCTTGTAAGGGTCAGACATAAACAAGAATGAGGGTACATTTAACCTAATGTGACGTTGTAGTTTAGAGTGTTCATTTTAAAGCATCATTGGTTTGTGTGGAAGAACAGATCTGACAGATTGAGTGTTGTTTTTGTTGGCTAACAGTTTTGACCGTGCAGTCCAGCTTGATAGCATTGCATTTTAAACTGCAAATTTATAGTAACAGCCAATTTCAGTGGTTTAAGTTGATTTACATAAATTAAAGCACACAGCTCGTTATCATACAGATTTTTGCCATCTTTCTGTACAGCTCAAACAACTCTGCATCTGTATTAGACCTCCATGATATGGACAAAACATCAGTATTGTTAATCTTTACCTACATACATTTCTCTATGTTAATGTTAAGTAAATGGTAGTAAAACTTCAAGTTATGTTTACTCTCCCCATCTGTACAGAAACCATTTTCAAATCATAGCTTTTTTGAGCTCCCAAAGCTAAAAACATTTAAATATATCTCTCTTATTTATTCTGCAACAGTTTAGCCCAGCCCTTTCACAAGGATGTTCTGTGATTGGTTAGCGAGTCATTTGCATATTATAGCCTTCCACAATATCAGAGACCGATATTGGAATAACGATTAACCGATGATATTTTCTGCAGCCCTATTTTCTGTGTTGCTGTTCTTGCTTTTTAGTAATTTAGGAATTTAATTTTCCCCAAACAGGTGGAAAATTTAAAGTGTTCAGAGAGGAGGGAATCTGGAATTACTCCTCCATGCTGATGAGAGAAGACCTGGGTCTGCTGATACTGGGGGCTAGAGAAGCCATCTATGCGCTTGACATCAATGACATCTCTGTTGCTAAGGCTAATGTAGCTTATCTGCTTCCTTGTTGGCACTTTGTGTGTATGTAAATGAAACATGTTTACTAGAAGCTTAGTGCAGCAGCTTTGTTGATTTGATTGTGATTGTTCTCTCAGGTAAGATGGCAAGTCTCGCAGATGAAGCGAAGTGAATGCACCTACAAAGGAAAGAATCCTGATGTGAGTTTACTCAAAGTTCACTGTTTCTTTATTATCACAACTTTATGTACAAGTTGTAACCACAAAGAAAATGTTTTTTTTTTTATTTCATTTGTTGAATTTGCATATTGAGTTGAGTGCAGAAGTTTGCTTCCTTGGTCAAAGGACATACTTTTGTGGTTTTAACAACAGTTACACATCTTTTAAAACAAGGATGCCCAAAGCCAGTCTAAGAGAGCGGTGTCCAGCATAGTTTAGTAGTTCTCCTCCTTAAATGCTCTCACTAAGCCTGACAATTAACAGGTGAGTTGAACCAAATGTGAGAGAGCAGGAAAATCACTGTGCTGGATACCTGCTGTGCATACGTGCTTAACAAAAATATCAAAAGAAATCATATATAATCAAATTAAATATAATCAAATAAGAATATATTAAATACCAAAAGAAATCATACATATATTGTGGCACTCTGCAAATGTTTGGACACCCTACATAATCAGTACTGTGTAACACCCCCTCTGGCATATATCGTAGCTTGCAAAAGCTTTTTAGAGCTAAAAGTCTTTCAGTTCTTGTACTTGGGATTTTCTGCCATTTTCTTTCTTGCAAAAGGCTTTTAGTTCTGTAATATTCTTTGGTCGTCTTGCATGCACAGCTCTTTTAAGATCCTCCCACAAATTTTAATTGATGTTTAAATCAGGGCCTGTGATGTCCATTCCAAAACCTTCAGCTTGCGTGTCTTGAGGTTGTCCATGGTGGATTTCGAGGTATGTTTAGGATCATTGTCCTGTTGTAGAAGCCATCCCTTTTTCCAGTTTCAGCTTTTTTTTTGCTTCCAAAGTTTGCTGGTATTTAGTGGAATCCATTCTTCCCTCCACCCATGCAGTGTTTTCTGTGTCACTCCCTGCAACACAATCCCAAAGCATGATAGATCCACCCCCATGCTTAATAGTTGGCAAGGTGTTCTTTTCATGAAATGCTGCTCCTTTTTTTGTTTTTGTTTTTTCCCCCAAACATGCCTTTGCTGAATGTTGCCAAAGAGTTCTATTTTAACTTCATCTGTCCACAGCACTTGTTTTCCAAATGCATAAGGCTTTTGTAAATGTTCTGTTGCATATTTCTGAAGTTGTATTTTATGATGGGGATGCAGGTAAGGGTTTTTTCTGCTGAATTTCCATCAAGGTCTTGTCTGTGCAAGCATCGCTGCACAGTGGAACGGTGCACCGCCACTCCTGATTCTGCTAAATCTTCTGCAATTTTTTTTTTTTTGCAAATTGGGATTTTGATTTGTCTTTCTGACCAGCATACGAGCAGTTCTCACTGAGAGTTTTCTTGGTCTTCCAGATCTCATCTTGACCTTCAGTGTTTCATCTCTTAATTAAATTTCTTACTGTGGAAACTGCAAGCTGACGTCACTTTGCTATCTTCTTGTAGCCTTCTCCTTTATTGTGGGCATCAAAACTTTCATTTTCAGAGTCTTTCACAGCTGCTTAGATGAACCAATGGTTGTTGATTGTCCACACGTATGTGCACAAGGTTTGAAGAGTCCGAGTATTTTTAAAGCTTTGAAATTGGCACCAGCTGACATTACCTAATCTAACGATCTGATTAAGGTCTGAAACCTTGAAAAAAGAACCTACGACTTTGGAACTCTTAGGGTGCCAAAACTTTTGCACAGTGTCATAATAATGTGGTTTTTTTTGGTGTTGTTCAATTTATGGCATGAAAAGTAACTATACATCAATGTTTACTGAAACTAGAGCTTGGGTGATTGACCAAGCATGCGCAGATAAGCTTTTACAAAAGACAAGATGTCAGACTGGCTGTACTGTATACCAGTGGTTCACTCTTTTTTTTACGTTGCACAACCTCCAGTGCGCAGTAGAGTTTATTTTGAAAGGCAGGGCCCCACGATCGACCATGCCTTTGCGCTCGACCGGTAGATTGCGAGCACCCCTGCTGTAGAGTATTTGTACTCCATTTCATTTAGCGTTTAAAAAAAACTAAATGTCATTTTACCAGCGATATGCAAAAAATTAAAAGTACTTGTATAAAATTATTGTAATAATATCCAATTTTACTTAACTGCTAAATTAAGTTTAAGAAATTGTCCCAAAAGTACCTAAGATTATGAATTGACTATATGTAAATGAATAAAAAAACTGTCAGCATTGATAATTAAATAAATATCCAGGAGTTAATATTCAGAAGATATATGCAGTTACATTTACATGATGATAAAATGTTATTATTATTGTAAATGGATAATTATTGTATATTTATTAACTGCCATCCTCAAAATAATTTAGAGAAAATCTGCATTGTGTATACATTCTGCATGTGAAATATGACGTCTTCATACAAAACCTTGACAACAAACACTATTTATAGACTTTTCATATAAATATTGATCTAACTAGATTGTGTTTTCAGATTGAGTGCTGGAACTACATAAGGACACTGCATCAAATCAATGGAAGTTTCATGTTTGTCTGTGGAACAAATGCCTTTAACCCTGTGTGTGATTACATTGTAAGTATACCGTTTGTTTGTTTAATTGTTTTTCCATAATTAAGTTTATATACATTTCTTAGCTGTTGTAGTAGTTCTCCACTTCCTGGTATTCACAAAAGGTTAATTTCCTATATTCTAACATTGTCTAGTTCACTCTTATAAAGACGAGATATGAGAGTACGGTAATGTATGTAGTTTTTCTGTGTGAACAGACTTATGCTGATGGACAGTTGAAACTGGAGGGAAAGCAGGAGGAGGGGAAAGGCAAATGTCCCTTTGATCCTTTTCAGAGGTACTCCTCCATCGTGGTTGGTATGTACTTTTTTTTATCAAGTACATTGGAGATATTTACTGAGGCCTGTTGAAATTCCTGCGTGCATTACTTTTTAGCATGTGCATCCTCTTTTCAATAATAATCAACTAATTTTAATATTTTTTGTAATTACTTTTGTTAATTTCCTCAAGTCAGATAATTAATTTCAGAGCGCTCAATTTACCAG
This sequence comes from Lepidarchus adonis, assembly GCA_037576955.1. NCBI lineage: Eukaryota > Metazoa > Chordata > Actinopteri > Characiformes > Lepidarchidae > Lepidarchus > Lepidarchus adonis. Next base: position 5,688 of record JBBIGC010138764.1, read on the forward strand.
CCCAAGTGTTTGTTTGCTTACAGAGCAAGTTGGCATGCAGGATGTGCAAAAGAAAATCCATTCTAATAAGTATGGCAGTGTAGTCATTGATCAAATTTAATGTTGAAACAATGTAGACAGTATTTATCAATATGAACGTGGTTGTTTATTGCAAAGGTGTGTTAATATTCCAGTAATGGAACAAGCATATGTTTAACTTTGTTTTCACTGTGAAAGTTTTAAACAATTTAGGCAGCTGTAGTTTTTTTGTTTGGGAGTACAGTTCTGATCATGTAATATTCAAATGTTTTTTATGATAAAGCGCTGGAGTTTAATTTCGCTGTTATTGTCAGTTGCCTATAAGTAAAAACCCATGGCCTCATTTGTGATGTAGTAAAGGTGTCTTCAGTAATTGGTTATATATAAAAAGGTTATGTTCTAGCTGTTAGAACCTGATACGGTACTCAAGCCTGATTGCATTTGCTTTCTCTACTATCAGATGGAGACTTGTATTCATCCACTGTCCTTAATTTCCGGGGCTCAGAGCCAGTCATCCTCCGCAGCGCTCAGACTACCCTGCGCACTGAATTCAAAAGCTCCTGGCTCAATGGTATTTTCTTTGACTGTTTTTTTAGTTTTGAATATTACTGTTTTAGAATGCATATTAGTAACACAGCAGTTAGGAGGTAATGACACAATTTATAGGGCTAAACCGATAAATTAATTGACTGATATTACCAGCCCACAATGTTGTCTGATAATATAAGTAATTTGCTGATAACTAGTGCTTTTTTGTCACAACACCGCTGGGATTCATGGAACAAGTAAGCTATCAGGCAGCTCAAGATGTCGTACTCTTTCACTCTGAATACAGAACTTCATTGTTTTCTTATTAAGCCATGTAAAGTGGACTCATATCTGATCTTTACTATGACCATAACATGAAGAGGATGTAAAATACTGAAAGACTGAATCTCACCTGGCTCCCTTACCCTCTATCTAATGCACTGTATAAGTCACAGATGTAGGGCTTTTACAGTCGAGCAATGAACTAAAATTCAAGCACGGAGACATGAAGTTCATTAGCTGAATCCAAGTTCTGTATCTTGGATATTTAATGCACCATTTGGGTGTTGAAGCCATGCACTCCGCATAGATTCCGCATTAGAGGAGAGAACCAGAAACCACAGCACAAAGAACGGTGGCTAACTCTCTCAATGTTGCAATATGTTCTATATTTAAAAATTAATATAAAATATTGTTTTATTAAAACCAAAGACTGGTGCATAGCGTCTCCTTGACGTCTCCAACATCGTTAGACGCCATTATTTCTGCTACAAGAATCAACTTCTATCAGAGAACAGCGCTGAGGCTCACTGGTCGCTTGTGCAGTGTAAATGCTGCTTGGCCCATTCAAGAAGATGACGCCTGTAACCTTGCAGGTTGTCTACCACACAGAATACACTGACGTAAACCGTTTGAAATGGTCTGAGGTGACACATGGGTGCTGGAGTTGAGTGGCGTTCATCCTCCGGTTCCGCAGGGCACTGTTCACAATGAAGCAGTCAACTGTGTGGGATGTGGCTACATTTTTGGCCAGGCCTATATGTATATTGGCTGATTTTATCAGTTACCAGAATTTTTTGCCTCCTAATGTCAGAGTCTATATCTGCTGCCTAGTTTTCATATCAGTCAGGCCCTAGATATAATGGGAATTAACAAAAAAGTCACAGATCACAGATGTAATTAACTTTGTTAGTTACAATTACTATTAGTGTTGCATTTCTGTCCTAACAGAGCCCAACTTCATCTATATGGATGTGGTACCTGAGAGTTTAAATACTTTTGATGGTGAGGATGACAAGATCTACATATTCTTCAGTGAAAACGCAGTAGAATACGATTTCTACAACAAGCTTATTGTATCACGAGTTGCTCAGGTCTGCAAGGTAAGATGCCTTCTATGTTTTCGATGTCCTAACTAATTTCAGCACTTTAAATATCTTCTTTAACCATTCAGCCTGTATAGTAATGACTTAATTCCAAAATTGTTTACAAAACTTAATAACTGAGTAATACTCTTATGTTCAAAGTATAACACATATCAACTTGATGCAGCAATGTTGTTTTTTCTGTTCCACTTTTGTGTTCTCTGCAATTGCTGACTGTGTTGGTTTCTTTGTTTCTTTTTTTTTTTTTTTTTTTTAAACTGTGCAGGGTGATCGAGGTGGCCAGAGGACCCTGCAGAGAAAATGGACCTCTTTCCTCAAGGCCAGTCTGAACTGCCCTGTGCTTGGGGACATTCTGCCTTACGTTGTACAGGATGTCTTCTTCAGCAGAAACACGGACTGGACGAAAAGTGTCTTTTATGTGATCCTCACTTCTCAACCGTGAGTAAGATTTTACTCTAAACTTGTGCTGCACTTACATGTTCACTTTGCACTGACTGACAGCAAACCTCACCTTTCTTGTTGTCGAGTTGCGACATAAAATTCTGCCACTATGGATGTCCAGGCAGTAAGCAGAATGTTCTTTGAAGTATTTGGTTTCATTCCCACATGTCAGCACATTACTTCTATTTGACATCCTCTAGAACAGGTAAGGTTTTCAGAATCAGAAAAACTCTATTGATCCCAGAGGAAATTGCTTATTCTGCGACTGTACATACAGACACATTCACAAAATAGAAGTATGACAAAGTAGAATAGAATAGAATAAGGTCAAATAAAGTAAGAATAAAAAGAAATAACTTACATGTGACGAAAGGTACGATTCTTACAGTGTCGATGTTTGTGTGTGTTTACATTTAGGGCCTCAAATGACGTGTCTTCCGCAGTGTGTGCGTATGCCGTGCTTGACATTAATGAGGTGTTCTCCCAGGGAAGGTTTAAAACACCGGTCACAGTGGAGGACTCTCATGTGAAGTGGATCATGTATACTGGAGACGTCCCTGTCCCTCGACCAGGAGCCGTAAGTCACTGCTTTTCAGTTTGTATCCCCACATCTCTGCTTGAGAGAGATATTTTATAGTCTGCAGATTAGTTTAATACAGTGTAAAAAAAACCATCAGTGCAACATAGATTAATTTCCATTTTCAGAAATTTGAAATAATCATTTAAAGAATGATTGATTGGTTGTATAATTTTAATTCTGGAAAAAAGTATGTACTCAATATTTCACCCAAAATTATTCTCTGGCTGTTTTAAACAGGAAAATAATTGTGCTGAAGGAAAATTCAATAATATACTGAATTGAGTCCCTAATAAATTTGAGTCAAGTTTAAAGTTTTTAAAATGGCATTAAACATAAACCCTGTGTGACCAGATTATATAGTAGTGGTTTTATATCCACAATTTCCACTTTTAACAGTGCATCAATAATGCAGTGAGAAACTTGGGAATTCAAAGCTCCCTGGACCTTCCAGATAAAACCCTGCAGTTCATCCGAGATCGGCCACTCATGGATGACACAGTGAAACCCCTCACTGGCCGACCTCTGCTGGTCAGGAGAGGGATTTCATTCACTCGCATCGTTGTTGACCACACTACTGCACTGGATGGACAGTCTTACCATGTTATGTTCATTGGCACAGGTACATTTTTGCCCCCATTTACTGATAATCCTGTTATTTTAAGACCACAGAAATTTTAAAGCTTGTTTACTAGATTTTTTTTTATCTGAGTAGGGTTTCACAGCTTGTGACACCAATAGAAGCCATTCTAAAGTTTTTGCTCCTCTTTTCAGGAAGTGGCTTTGTGCAGAAAGCTGTGAACTATGATGGGGAGATGCACATTATCGAGGAATTACAACTGTTTAAAAACCCTGAGCCAGTCAGTGTCCTGCGTCTCTCTAGCAAAAAGGTAAAGACAATCAAACAGATTAAGAGAACCGTTATTATAGAACTTAGAAAATTATAATAGATCAAAGTCCATTTATCACATTAACAGGATTTATTGATGATGAAGCAGTCAATAAAAAAAATCAATACAATTAATACAAATATTTTATTTTAAAATCTAATTTTGCTTTGTATTGGCATTGTAATGTTTTTTGGGTAAAGATTTCGTAGGTGGATTTAAGGAGGATCTATAATGATAATTTCTCCATATTAAGATATACTTTACCACAGGTTTTCCCAAATGTTATGTTTTAATATGCAAATTATGCATGGGCTAATGTGCAACATAGTAACTAACACAGCACCTGATTGACATATGAGACACTGTTCTACTGTAGATTATGAATGGTCAAAAGTAAGGGCATAGTTTGAAGTGTATTTCTTTTTCATTAGGGGCAGCTGTATGCAGGTTCTGCATCTGGTGTGGTGCAGATGCCATTGGCTAATTGCACTCGCTACTCCTCATGTCTGGACTGTGTTCTTGCCAGAGATCCTTACTGCGTCTGGAACCTGAGCGCTCAGCACTGCACCACTTTACCCAGCGCAACGAAAGATCTGTACGTCAAACTAGTTTGGAATGTACACACTCCCTTGCTGTCTAGTCTGTGTACATACATGCACTACATCTCTGTAACCTTGTTCCTTCCATGTACACACACACACACACACACACACACACACACAGAGAGAGAGACAAGTAAATTTGTTAGGTACACCTACCTACACTCATTGTCCATTTTATCACTCGCTTGCTGTTTAATTTCACTTTACAGTTCACAATGTTGTCTCTGTTTCTCTGCATTTTTGTTAACCCTTTGTTAAAGCCCCCACAGGTCACAGTGAGCAAATATCATTTATCATCATGTAAAGGTGTTCTCAGTGTGTGTGTGTGTGGTATGTTTTATACAGAGTATATCACATAAATGCTGTTGTATCTCCACTTTAACATGTCTGCCTTGCAGATGTAAAGTTTTTTTTAATGGTTTTTCATCTGATGTTGCACAGTTTGTGTTTCTCTTCCACTTATCCTTTATTAATGGTCAGTTTCTGATTGGTGCACCTGCCTAGTCGAGCCTTAACATTGAGGAGTTTATAAACTCCAGCAGCATTGCTGTGTATGATCTGTTTGGTGCAGCACACACACACACACACTAACACCACAACCCTGTTGTTGTCACTGGTGTGCTCAGAATAAACTGCCTCCAAAATAATACCTGCTCACTGGGCTTCCTGTGGAGAAGTGTTTTTGCAAGAAACCTTCTCTAATGATTGAGAGGCATCTACAGTGGCTTTATTCTCTAAATTAGACTAAAGTACATTTGCCTCTTGCAGTGTTTTGCCAATATCACACCTATAAAACCAGTTGTTCAATAGTGTAACAGTAATGTATAAACTCTTCAAAATTTTTCTCATTTCAGTTTCCTGGTGCAAAGTCTTAAAGAGGGGGACGCTTCTCGCTGCGCTGACCCAGGTACCGACTTGTTCTATATTTTTTGTTGCTGTTTTGGGTTTTTGGACAAATGCTAATTTTTCATCTGCATGCATGTTGTAGTTGCTGTAAAGGCAAAGAACCGAACCCTCGTGCTGGGCAACAACATAAAGCTGCCATGCCAAACAGACTCCAGCTTGGCTCAGGTGAACTGGCTCTTTGCTGGACAGCCACTCGACCCAATCAGGACAAACTGCGTCACCTACAACGATGGTCTCCTCATCTACAACGCTTCAATCGCTGATGCAGGCCGTTACACCTGTGAGTCCGTGGAGCAGGTGGTCAGTAGACAGTACTGCAGAACACTGGCCGTTTATGAACTGCACCTCATGTCCTCAGACAATGACGTAACAACAGAAGATGATATAATGACAGAAGATAAGAGAACTACAGAAAAACCTCCTAGTGTGTCATCAACTACTGATTCAAGTGCTGAACCTCCAGTATCTCCACAACGTCAGACCACAGAGAGCGTCTGGGTGGCCATGCAGGTTGCCCTGGCTGTGTTGTCTGTAATGATGGCGGCTTTGCTGCTCTGGAACCTGTACATGGGACACCTGCCACTGCAAAGGTGCTGCAGGCATCCACACAGCAAGCTCGGGATGCCTGCGCACTGTGACTCTGCTGCATATGGGTTGAACCAAAGCTCTGTCTCTGACAGCACAGAACCACAGTCTGGAGTCTTAGTCTTTGAAATAAACAATCATAGGAACGGGATCAAAAAGGATTCTTTTAAGTACACCATGGACGAGTCTGAGATATAAGCTCTTCAAACTAAAGGAGTCAAATCCACAGTTTGAAATCTTGCATGTAAGATTTTTTTATTTTTTAACAGTGTTTGAGTGTAAATAAAATGTTTTGTACTTACAATAATGTGTATCTTTCTTCTATAAAAGCTTGTGTTCTGAACGAGGAGACACTGTCTTGTTCTGCTCAGCTAAAGTCTCACAGATCATTCTGACGGATCCAGATTAGATGACCAGCAGGGACGGAAGTGAGGTGGCTTTCTTCAGAACAACGATTAGTCATTGATGTCAAAGATACTCACCAATACAACCACGGTGTTGAGAAATGGCAGTGTCTTACTCTTTATTTATTTTACAAACATGCTGTTGGTTCATTTGTAGCTCTTCAGTGGACACTACCTTCCTTGTGTTGCTTTAAAATCTTCAGAATCAGGATGCACACATGTACAAACCCTACTTCCAGACATTTTGGGATTTTTTTTCAAATGCTCTAAAAAAAAATGTGTGAGGTTATTTCATGTGAAACTTAAGTGACAAAATGGAAAACTAAAAAATGTTTGAACACTACATCTAATAATAGCCCGTCTCCTCTTGACTATAAATGTTTCCAATAAACGAGACGCTGCGAAAGATAGCTGCCGGTTTCCAATAGTAGCAGATGGGAGAATAATAGCCAGTCTCCAACAAACGCCTGTCCCTATTAAACGGCGAGCTGTCAATCATTTTTTGAATAAACGCTGGGGCTACTATTAAAAGATATACTTAGATAAACAAAACAAAACTATTTCCAGAAAAGTTGGGATATTTTTAAATTTTTAAGCAATGTCATCAGTCCGTATGTGGTATTGGTGGAGTTGGACTTTTTTGTAGCATTAGACATGTGTCCAACACAAAACAGTGTTCTGGGAAACGGACAGAATAGCTCTAGCATCATATTATTAACTGCACTTTACCATGTCACTCTAATGCCACGTGAGGGGGGAAAAGCCTGAAGTTGTATTTCACATGGTCACGTCAAGTTAATTTATTTGTATATCGTTTTTTACGTCGTCACAAAGCAGCTTTACAGAATTTACTAAATGTACAGAATCTGGGTCTAAATGACGGAGGCAAGAAAAAACTCCTTGGAAGGAACCCATCCTCCTCTGGTCGACAGCGGGGAGTGAGAACATGGTCTACACATTGGATGTGATTCTTTTTGATGTAGTGTGAGTCTTGACATGACCAGAGAAGAGAGCAGATATGCTTCTCTCACACAGGTCAGCTAGCCAATCAATAATCATGGTTAATAATGCAACAGAAAGCGCTGATTTCCACAGATAAGCCTTTTTGTTTGCACTCAGTTTGCACATGTATTTGTATTACACATGCAGAGACAATGAGATAGTTACACCCTCCAATATCTTGGCTACATCCTCCATAAAGCTGAACTTGGAATGTGTACAGTAACCGCTGACCAAACGCTTCCACTGTACCATGTTAGTGTCACTATTGTGTCACCACCCAATGAACATCTGGGCAGCCCTTCGTTTGGGTGGGTGATGAGATAAAAATAGAACCTCAATGGTTTTATAACACACTATGTCACAAATGTTCGGTTGATTAATTGGAACAGGCAACAAATTGGCCACAATTATTGGTATAAAATGCATTCCTCATAAACCAGCAGCTTTGTTATCTCCACAAAATCAATCAAGATGTTTCCCTTTTGCGTTAATCCATAATCAAAACATTTTTAATCTGTTCTGTGTACAGTGTATTTCTCTTCTGGATTTCTTCTGAGCCTCAGTAATGTCAAGCCTCCACTGGCAATGACCGAGCGTTCGTGTTTTAACCCCTGGGTCTGGTGGGATTTGAAAATCTTTGATCAATTTCAAATGGAGTATAAATGTCGATAAGAAAAATGTAAAATTCTTTTCATGTTATTTTCAGCAAAACTAATGAGAATGTGGTAATTACTCATATTAATGCATTATTAATGTATTATACACGACTGAAAAAAATGCACTGAATTTCAAATGTGTACATTGATTCACATAAACCTTGGTGAAAATGCATTCAGGTTTTGCCTAAAGCGTTAGCAGAAACCTGGACAGAATTATGGCATATTATCTCTGTATAAATGCAATATTGTGTTCTAAAGTGATGAATTATGAGATTAATTATATCTCCAGAAATTACAAGAAAAAAATCAAAAAAAGTTATTTTGGACTCAATTGATATTTCCAACTTGCGTTATTGTGTGGAGTCCATTGTGATATAATACACAAGGCCGCTGTTCCCACCCAGTTCCACAATGTCTCCTAGCACCATCTTCATGTTATCAGTTGACTACAAACCAACAAGCATAACTAATCACAGGGCAGGGAATTACTGTTACAGAGCACTAACATTAAAATAATCTCTCTCACTAAACAGCAACTAAAACTAGCAAACCAACATGAAAACGTGATTGTAAATTAATTTGTAAATTAAAAAATGAAGTTATAGTATTCCCCACTAAGAAAAGCCCAAGGTGACCATTGATCTTTGAAAAAGCCTCTACTCTTGATTTAAATATATATGTCCATCACTGAAATTGAATGAAATCGCTGTTCTTTTGCTGGAGACACCCCCCTAGCACCCTTCATTGTTTAATCTGAGTGTTTAATCTCTTGTAATTGCAAAGATTTTCTTGAGGTAATAAAAATAATCCTGCTCAATTAGACCCCCTACCACTAACTCTCTTGTACCCCATGTTGTTTCTAACTGTGAGGATAAATTGTTCCACCATTTAAGAGGACCAGCATTAACATTTTGTCCAGTTTGGTCGAGGGAACGTATTGAAAAGCACCTTTCGCGTTCTGATATTTTCTTTTTGCCTCCAATCAATGGCTCAAGCAGCTCTGTTTTGGGACCTGAAAGGATCTACCCACCAGCGTATCTGACTGGCCACACTGGTATGCTTTGGAGATTGACGTCATTTGGGTTATTGGTGTCGCCTTAAAGCTCCAACCCTTGTCAACTGTACTAAGACTGGACGTTCGGTTGAGAATTGAAGACTTTTGAGAAAAGATCAAGACCGATCTTTTCATTTACAGCTGAAATCAGAGTGAGACCAAATTTCTGGAGAACTGTGGACTGACTTTAACCAAGATCCAGTCAACAGCCATTAAGATTCACAGATTTCGAATATCTGAACATCATGGAGGACAGCAGTGCCTGCAGTGATGGTCGGGAGCAGCTGGGACTTCGTTTTACCATTGACTACTTGCTGTACAACAAAGGTCACAAGAGTGAAAGAGAGGAACCCGAGGAGAGCTGTTCTACAGCTGGAGTTTCTCAATCCAGAGTTGATGGACTTAAGGAAACTCTACCAGAAGAGCAGAATGGAAGACTGGTTGAACAAATGAATGGAGAGAACATATGGGATGAAGAAAATGAACACACCAGATTTGAAGAACTTAATGAAGCTCTTCCAAAAGAGCAGGATGGAAGACTGGCAGAACAAGAGAATGAAAAGTACAGCTCAGATGAAAATAAAGAACAGAGTAAACATGAAAAAGCTAAGGTGGCTTCCACAACAGAAAGTCAAGAACAAAAGCCCACTGAGTCCTACATTGCCCTGATATCCATGGCCATCCTGGCCTCGGAGGAGAAGAAGCTATTGCTCTCCGATATCTACCAGTGGATCATGGATCATTATCCTTACTTCAAAAGCAAGGTACTTTAGAGGTGTTGAGAACGTGAGTTTTTATCGAAACGTAGTCTGTAGAATGCAGAACAGGAGGTTTTCAAACTACTACACTTTTAAAAACAGCTCCTGGGTTCTTGGGTTCTTCGTTATAGGAAAGCCCTTTAACACTTAAGGTTCTATACCATCACACATCTCATAACTTTGCACATTTAGTCAAAGAGGCTTCTTTTGAAACATGTTACATTCAAAGCGCTTTTTCTGTCACCTTCACTTTTGAGTGTATATATAAGAAAGAGAAAAAGCTTTGGGTCATGGTCTTTACAGTTGATATGGGAGAAGAACTGATAGAAACACAGTAATTTGTAATACATTAACGCAATCATTGGATTATTATTAATATGTATAAATGGAATCGGTGTAGTGCTAAACTGACCTGGAAGGTGAATGACAATTTTCTTAGGTCTGAAGGACCTTTATATATCTAGCTGTAGATATAAGCATGGTAGCCCTATATGCTGTCAAAATGTATGTCTATAACAGCTTGGTCATTTCACATAAACATATTTTCACATCCTTGATGTCCATAAAAAATTTAAAACAAAAATCTAGAATCATACAATCATTCAAATCTTTAAAGCCATGCTTCAATTAATTGGGGCATTATATATTAAATAAGTATATATATATATATATAATATAGCAGATTTTCCTTAGAATAAATTTGTTTCCTGTGAATATATTCAAATAACAGATTAGTTGATCTTTCTTACTTATTTATTTTCATTTTAGGTTTTGGTTATTCTTATATTTCTACTATATTTATGAAATATACTTTTCTGCATGCAGTATATTTAAGCTTCACTATTATTTTAAAATGGCTTCACACACAAAAAACAAATTTGTAAAAATCTGTTTGACAGCATGTTTCTCAAAATATGCGAAAGGTTAATCTGATACAGTGAAAAAAAAGAAGTAAACTTTAAAGAAAGGAAATAAATGATGAATAGAAATCAGTGCTGCAGAAGAGGTCAGAGTTCAGTGAAACGTTTGATTTTTTTATAATGTTGATTTTTTTTACCAACAGGACAAGAACTGGAGGAACAGTGTCAGACACAATCTTTCTCTGAACGAGTGCTTTATCAAAGCCGGACGCAGCGACAACGGCAAGGGTCACTTCTGGGCCATTCACCCAGTCAACTACTACGACTTCTCTAACGGAGACTATCACCGGCGTCAGGCCAGGAGGAGGGTCCGCCGGGCGATGGGACGACTCCCCTACACTCTGCCCACCTCCTACTCCCCCTTCGGTCACACGAAAGGAACACCCTGCTGGTGCTGCCCGTATCCCCAGTCCCTTCCCTGCCTTCCCAGCAGAGCGTACTGGCGCTGGACAGCGTTCCAACCACATGGGTCACCATCCATCAACAGCCTAGTGTGACCTCAGGCAGCTGAAGAAAATATCATTTTCATTTTAAATTTGCCCAACCATCTTTATAAGGTCCTAAACAATAAAACTTTTTCTTCTAGTTGGTCATTTATGCAATATTAACAACAGCAGATAAATAAATGGTTAAAATAAAATGTACTGTAGCCCTTATCACAACAATGGAATTGCTCAATTAAACAAGATATTTTATTACAGTTGTAATATAATATTCTGTGTAACATTCACTTTAAAAGTTTAGAATCACTGCTTTCATTTATATTTAGTCAATTTGTTAAAGGAACATGAACAAAATGTCCGTCCTCTGCCATGTTATAGATTGATAAAGATACAGAAAAACCTAGTGAAGTTATTCTCAAATTTATATTTAGAATCTATTTCAATCTTCACTGTAAAAGTAGTTTTTTTTTCTACTTTTGAATGGTAGTGTACATCTGTGTTTGTCATTGTGTTGCTTTGTGAAACAGAAACTATAACAATATAAATCAAAAATGTCATTTAAGGAACGTGCAAAGAAATACTATGCAAAAAAATAAAAATGTTTTAATCCCGTACATGTATTGTAGTATTGCTGAAAATTCTCTTTACAGGCTCCATTACACTAAGAGAATGTAAAGCAAAAATCAGCTCTTTCACTTCCTTAAAAAAGGATAGTATGAAATATGAAATAAAGTCTGTTGTTGCACTGACTTTGTTAGAAGATTCCATCATTTCTAAGGGGGAAATAATATGTGGTGAATTTGATGAATTGAACATTTATATATATATAATAAAACAAAACTACTGCTAAAGGTGCCACATTTTATATTTGACGTTTAATGTATTAAAAAAATATATAGCAATAGCAATGTTCTGTTGAAAAAGCAAGAAAATGCCAACAGTGTGAAAAGGTCAATTAAGGGGACGGGTTCGTTTTTAATATCTAAAACAGGTAATTTAATTTTAAGATTTTTTTGATTTGTGCTATTTCATAGCTGTGATGGTTTTATTATTATTGTAAAATAAAGAAAAACCTTGTATGTGTGTGTAAATCAGCATAGACAGCAGAATTAAAGACATAACTGGGGAGGCTTTGATGCCAGATGCAGTGTGTGTGTGTGTGTGTGTGCGTGCGTGCGTGCGTGCGTGCGTGCGTGCGTGCGTGCGTGCGTGCGTGTGTGTGTGTGTTAAAAGTGAACATACTGCTTATGGCTTTGCCCCCTCCAGGTGATGATTAATCAGTGGCACCACGTTGCCAAATCTTCAGGCTAAACGCGGGCCGGGCAAAGCTGACTCCAAGATAAGCTCTCTGCTAATTCCAGAAATCTACAAGTAGTTTCGAGAAATAGGAAGCTTATCACACAGAGTAATCTGTTAAGCACTGCACCAGAGAGGATCCGCACTGCTGCTGCGGTTGCTGAGTGTTAAGTTCAGCACAGTGGAGCTTCAGCTTTACTCTGAGCACTGAGTAAGTAATGCGCTCAGAGCTGCTCTCCTACTGCACTGCACTCCATTAAAGACTTAAACGTGAGCACCTTTAACAAGGGGGAATCCCAAAACAGGCTCTTTGGAGCTATGCCACTGTGGGACCACCTTCAGTCTACTAAAGAACCTCTCAGGCTACAGTTCTTTAAACAACTGGAAAGTAAAGAACCTATTAGAACTTTAAAGAACTTCCTTGTCAGGTGTTGTCTCAAGATTTATTCTAGAACCATGTCAGTGCATGTTGTTGTTGTTGGTAGTAGTAGTAGTCCTATTATTATTAATAATATTATTATCATTTCTAGATTATAAGAAAAAAATAATCATTAGAACTTAAGAACACAAAGCCACAACACAATGGCACATTAAAGTTCATTAACCCACCATATGAACACAAACCTGTGCTGCTAAAGATCACATGGACACGCCAGACGGATATTGAAATAATGATTTGTAGACAGATGAGACCATCTGCTTTTTTGTTTAAATGAGAAGCGCCATGTTTAGAGAAAGAAAAATTTATTTTGGCAAGACACCCTTATTTAACATGTACCAGCATAAGAATATGATCTCATTTCTGAAACGTGATGGTGATGGTGGTAATGCTATGAGCCTGTTTTGCTGCATCTAAGTCAGGACATCCCAACGTCAATGACGTAACATTGAATTCTGAAGGAATATTTCAGAAATGTCCACCAACTGAAGAAAAAGCGGAACGTGTGGAGGGAACATTAATGGTTGGATCGGCCAAATCAAAGTCCTGACCTTAACCAAACAGATCTATTTTACCTGAAGCGAGTAATGTGTTCATCACAGCTGAACTGAAACATTTATCTACAGGTTCACATACTTTTGCCCCTCACAGATTTGTTTAATGTTTTCTTAAATTGTGGTCTCTTTATCTACGTTTATGAAAATAGTGATGTTTTAGGTCATAATAAAAAAAGATTAATTTACAAACCCAGGGTTGCTTTACATAGTGGAAAAAACATTTAGGAAGAGGCGAAAGGAGAGGAAGAGAAGACGTGATGGAAAATTCAAGTTTTAAAGGTTGGAAAAGATACACAGTCTGGAAGAGATTGTGGAAGAGAGTTCCAGAGTTTGGGAGCAGTAGTACTGAAAGAGTGGAAAGAAGGTATGAAGGACAGTCAGAAGGTTGGTGCAGATGAGCTGAGGGAGTGAGATGTTGAGGAGAGCTTGAGATGTTCAGAGGAGCGAGATTGTGAAGGGCTTTAAAAGTCAGAAGAATTTGAACGTTTATATTGGGCTTTAGAGGAAGCTGGAGTAATTGTAGGAGAATGGTTGTGATGGGAGTGGGTGAGCATTTAGTGGAACTGTGGAAGCAAAGTTCTGGATGTATGTTTTGAAGGGATCTGATAGGAAGACATGATAAACGCATGCACCAGAGTGTGAACATCTGCGTCAGACAGTGAGGGACGGAGTTGAGCATTGTTGAGAAAGTGGAAGAATCAAAATCAAAGTGAAACACCCAATAAAACCATCACTACGTGTAGAGAATGTGAGCGTCATGGAGGTAATGGAAGTGGTATTGTAACAGTCTGTTTGAATGGTCATCGGTTTAAATCCTGGACTGGTGCCAGTCTACTGAGGTCCCATCTCCAAGCCCTGCTGCCCACTGCTCCTACATGGACGGGGCAATTACAGAGTTCGCATTTTGCTGTTCTGTGCTGTAACGTGTTCACATTGACAAATAATCACTTTGCTTTTGGGACCAACCAGCAACACTTGAGTTTTATCTGGATTTTAATGCAGAAATATAGAAAATACTTCATAAATTTCAGATGTTAGAAGCTTTATTTTAGTGTGACCTCCATTTATTATGGGCGAGCTGCATCAGTGCATAGAACCTACATGTATGATAGTAATACACACATTTTCCCACTGGTTTCCCCTAAGCTGTGGTTAAAATATGATGCTTAGTCATGGGAAAAAGCAAACCAGCATCTGAGACACAAAGTTCTTCAGCAATTACAACGGTAGTAACGGTGCCAGCTAATTAAATTTGCTTAATCAAATCTTTCTATTCAGAGCACTAATTTGCTTAATTCCCAGGAATTGCTCTTGGCATTAAATCCTCTTCAATTCACCAGCTTTAGAGCTTTAATTCTGCTGCATATGTTTGAAGACGCTGTGATCTGCCTACGTTTGCAAACACACACACATATCAGTCCGTTTGGCCGTCGGTGACCGTACAGGTCCCAAACTGACCAAGCTGCCGGTTCTGAGCCACAGAACGTAGCTAGGTTCTGAACGGAGAGTGGACGGCCATATTGGATTCTTCCAGCCCTCATAGCTTCTAAAATGATGTTCATTTTCTCATTTGAATCAGCAGCCTCCCTCTGCGGGAGGTGTGTGAGGTTTTGGGTTTTATCTGCTTAATCTAATAGGATATGCGGACGGGGCCCGGGCGGATTAGTGCGGGGGGCTAGGCCCTGATTAGCGGAGAGTGAGGTAAGAAGATGATCATGCTGTGAGGCCGATCAAAACAGTCTGTTCTTGTTTTATGGTTGCATGACATTCCGAAGCTGATTTCATCAAATGTCTTGATTCTCTTGAAGCTCAGAGCTGCTCACAGGTCATTTATTTTTATCTGTGACACTCACACTGCAAGTCATATAGCAACACACACGCTGGTGCTCTGGCCTTTGTAGAACAGGCAGTTGTTTACCTTCGCACTATGTTAAGCTTTGGACATTTTGTGACATTTGCAGCAGGTATTTTAATGAAAAAGTGTAAGTAATGAGATTATATTTAGATTTTGTATCAAGACACAATTAGGGTTTCACCACAAATGTCAAAAAGTTTCTTATTCTTGTTCAATTCATTTAAACACAATTAAACACTTCTGGGCTACAATCACAAAAATGATTAGTTAATTTAAAAAATAATTTAAACAAATTATCAATTGTTACACAGGAGGGTGTATCTGTTAATTCTTTGGAGACATGCATCAGCCAATGACAAGAAACGCATGTGTGTGAAACACGTGCGTGTGTGTGTGTGTGTGTGTGTGTGTGTGTGTGTGTGTGTGTGTGTGTGTGTGTGTGTGTGTGTGTGTGTGT
>JBBIGC010138774.1:0-2500 GCA_037576955.1 Lepidarchus adonis
ACATCACTTCTCTTCCTCTTTTTAAATCTAGGCTCAAAACTCACCTGTTTAAAATAGCCTATTCAATTTAGTTCCCTGTTTTATATAGATTCTGTGAATTGTCGTCTTTTATGTTTGTTCCTTTTATTATTTTGTTTTATAGATTCTGTAAATTGATCGCTTTTATGCTTGTTTTTTTTATCATTTTGTTGTGTACAGTGTCCTTGAGTGTTTTGGAAGGCGCTTTTCAAATAAAATGTATTATTATTATTATTATCTAGAATAATGTAATACAATTATTTAGAATAAAGTTATAATAAAAATTAAATCTAGAATGCAAGTTATTGTCTAATTTTTAAAGTTCAAATAAAATTATGCCTAGAACAGAGTTGTAATAAAAGTCACTAGAATTTAATAATTTAATAAATATGTTCTATTAAAATGGTTTAATAGGATAATGTTCAAATATGACTAATATCTAGACCAGGGGTGGGCAATTGTGGTCCCTGAAAGTGTTCAGTACAGTTTGGCAATTCTCAATGTGCTCTAGCCATGTGCTGTAGCTCTGTGCTCCTTTTCTGTGCTGTGTCTCTTTGCTGTAGCTATGTCATGCTTCACTGTGCTGTTTCTCTGTGTTATAGCTCTGAGCTGCTTCTCTGTGCTCCTTCTCTGTGTTGTAGCTGTGTGCTTTAGCAATGTGTTGTAGCGATGTGTTGTATATGTGTTGTATATCTACTGCTTCTCTATGCTCCTTCTCTGTGCTGTAGCTCTGTGCTATAGCTCTGTGCTTTTTCTCTGTGCTCCTTCTCTGTGATGTGGCTCTGTGCTGTAGCTGTGGGTTGTAGCTCTGTGCTCCTTCTCTGTGCTGTAGTTACTGTACGTGTTGTAGCTCTTTGATCTTTTTCTGTGATGTGGCTCTGTGCTGTCGCTATACAGTATGTTGTAGATCTGTGCTCCTTCTCTGTGCTGTAGCTCTGTGCTTTTTCTCTGTGCTCCTTCTCTGTGATGTGTTGTAGCTCTGTGCTGCTTCTCTGTGCTGTAGCTCTGTGCTGTTGTGTGAATATTGACTGAAAGCTCAGCCTCTGTTTATTTCATGAGATTTTGTCATTAATTATGAACGAGAGACGCATTAATGTATCAACACTGTTTAATGCTGCCTGGAGAGAGGTGTGTGTGTGTGTGTACAGTGCTAGTCAATAAGGCGATATGCCCTTGAGTGAATGTTGGAGTGCTTTTATTAATCTCAGAGTGACCAAAAGCTGAACTGCACTGCGTTAGCTGCTGCTCTCATGTTGTGAGGGTGAAGCCGATTGACTCTTGCATGCGTTAATGTTTTGTTTCATAGCAGAAACCGGTGCATCCACAGTGGAACGTGCTGATGCTTTCATCCCTCACCTTGGTTTACAGTACGCTGGGCGCCCCCGGTAAAACCCCCAAGTCTGCTAACAGTATGATTGTGGCCTCAGCAATTTCAGCATGTTCCTGAAGCTGCAACAGTGTTTAAAGATACACTTCATTTACACAGATCTGCCATAAGATTATGTAGGTCCCCCTTGGCCACCGGTACATCCTCATGTGCAGGCATGGACTCAACAACAGCTCTGAACGTGTGCTGTGGTGTCTGGTACCATGCAGTACCATTTAGCAGAACCATCTTTACCATGAAGGGGTGAACTTGGTCTGCAGTAGTGTTTAAGTTGGGGCATCCACATGAATGCAGAACCCAACAGAACATTGTTCAGAGCATCACACTGTCTCCGCCTCTACACCTTCTTCCCATAATGCATCCTGGTGCCATATCGTTCCTAGGTGAGCAATGCACTAAAAGAGGTCTTAATGTAATGGCCTATGGTCATACATTTCTAGAGCTTTTTAAAACTCTGGCGACATCTTCAATATCATTTCATCTAATTGCTTGGTGTTGTTGAGACGTCTGGTTCCATTCACCAGCACTGTGGTAAATTCTGAGTTGGAGGTGCATCCTCCAACTGTTGCTAATGCAACATTAATGGACAGCTTAACACACTTGGAGGAGAAACCTGGTCACTAACTCTGCTAATGGGCTTGTAGACGCCCATACGGGATGAGGCGATGTTATGGCCAACTTCATTTTTAATAACTAAATTCTGTCGCTTTGCCGATATAATTGACGTCAGTCAGTTTGAAATGTTAATGCTTTTGTTAAAATTTACCATTACCTCGCTGTGTTATTCACTTCAACCTCTGCAGCGCCCCCTGTGGTTCAACCCATATCAGGAAGAAATGTCGCACATCGAAACGTCTCCATTTTTTCTTTTTTCTCGTTCTTAGTTTTGCTTTTTCACTCTTTCACACAGTTATTCTCACTAATTCTCTGACTCTTTTTTCTTTTTCTTCTCATTTTCTTCTTTTTTACTCCCTTCTCTACCTTTTATCTTGATCTCTCGCTATCTATTTTTTCCTCTCATTCTCTCTTTTCTTTATCACATTCATTTTCCCCTTCTTCTCTTTCCCTGGTGTCTCTCTCTCACTTACTCTTGCT
>JBBIGC010138774.1:7500-21462 GCA_037576955.1 Lepidarchus adonis
CAATATTAGGCAGATGGTCTTAATGTTGTGGCTGGTTGGTGTACAGGATATGTAAGAGTGTGTTTGAGAGAGTCACTGACTCATCAGCATGTTACCAAACCAACCCTGACACACTTTTCCTCCGTCTCCCTCCTAAATCATGGCTTGTGGAATCAAACGGTGATGAAGCTCTCCTCTCTCTCCATCGCTGTTTATTGACAGCCTCTCTGTTTTTCCTTTCCTTTTTTCCATCTTTTTCTTCTTCTTCATGCTCTATCTTCTTATCCTCTGTGACCTAAATTTTTTTACACTTGTGGATCATGCCAGATTGTGTTGTTCACATCAACAGCCCTGTTTTGGAAAGTGGAGGTTTTTTTTTGGAGAGGACAAATGCAATTTTAATGCTGGCAAGATGCCCCTAACCAAAGGATTAGATGTCCTCACTCTGGCAACCTTCACCTAAAGCTCTGTTTGAGGCCTAAAAGCCTCCAGTTCTTGGCAATGTGAGCCTTCATTCTCATATCCAAGAGTGGAACATGTACAATCTGGCAACCTTTCTCCACAGCATTGGGTCTCCAGGTGAACAGTGTCCTCAAGGTAGCAGTAAAACCTACACTAAAACGCGTGTTGCCAGGTTGGCTGGATTTACACCTGATTGGGGTTTTCTTTGTTTCCTACCTACCCTGTGTCTTTCCTTCATGCTCCAACAGATGGCCTCAGAGAAGTGGCTTTCAGTTAAGTCTGGCTGCTTTGTTTGGCTATTCCTTCACTTCCTGAGAGAGAGGGAGAGAGAGAGAGATTCATTTCCCTTGTTCCTGTTAGAGAGTCCATGGACCTACTAACCTCTGCCAGTTGCCAGTTGCCATATTCAGGCTGTGCCCACAGATGTGTTCTTGCGTTAGAAACTGCAGCACTGACTCTCAACATATTGAAATTGGTGTTCTTCGTTCATTTGTCCATTCTGTAGGACATCAGCCATCTCATTGCACATCACCTCGTCCTAGTACCAACACCTTACGTTTCTTTTCTCCCTGATCTAAGATTGTAATGCTGCTCTGTCACTTCCAATTTAAGTTCCTGCTCCATCTTTGTTTATATACACTGTAAAACTGCTACATACATCAAACAGCCACAACATTAACACCACTGACAGGGGATTTTAATGTCATTATCTCATTACAGTTGCACCTGCCAAGGGGTGGGCTATATTAGGTAGCAGGTGAACAGTCAGTTCTTGAAGTTGATGTCCTAGAAGCAGATTTCAGCAACATAACCATGAAATTTTGTATGTTGAGTACAATGCAAGTTAAGGACCCCCTGTAACTCTAGAAGCCATATTGCCCCCTACAGCTCCTTAAGTAATGGAAGCTACTTCGCTCCCTACACTTCCTGTAGTGTATTACATTCCATCAGAACAACCATGTGGCTTATACAACATAATAAAGAGTTCTTTAAATGATGGAAGCTATGCTGCCCCCTGCACTTCCTGTAGTGTTTTACAGTTTGTCAGAATGACCAATAGGACCATATTAACATTACAGAGCTCTTGTATTTTTATATCCATTTCATAACCTCTGTGGTCTGCTGATAATCATCCTTGTCGAGTAATTGCAGGCCTAGGAGCACAGGACGCATTAGTGGTGAAAGAGGAGAAATGTTCTTTATAATCAGACCAGAGAGTTCCTCTGCAGAAAACTAGAGAAGAAGCCTTGAGGCGACAAGAGGAAATGTCAGTAATTTGTCTCGTCTTGCTGTTTATACCTAAGCTTGGCCTACAGGACCTAAGTGGAACCATGGAGGCTTTTGCAGGCCGGAACGTTTGGCGATATGTTTTACAAGAAGGGATTTGTGGAAACAGGGAAAGCAAGAGAGGGAGAAGAAAAGGAGAGGTTTGGACGCTCCGTGTGGAGCACAGATGCTAATGCTATTAAGCAGGACGAATTGCTGAGTGCAGGGATTTCTTTCTTTCCTTCTTTCAGTTCTCCACATGTCCAACAAATCGGGGGAGACAGCACACACACACACACACACACACACACACACACACACACACACACACACACACAAAGGCCCCGTACTATTTATTTTACTCTACTTTTGACTTTCAGTCACATGTTAAGAACACTGTTATAAAATTGTGCATTTGGGTTGCCAAATCAAGGAAATCTACACTACCTTATATAAAAGAGTGACTGGCTTGTCACAATTATATAAGTTTGGGTTTTAGCTTACAGTTCAGTCCAGTCCGTTTTAATAAGATGACAAACTAGTCACATTGAAAAAAATATCTGCATGGATTGGCGCTGTTGTCTGAGCCCTTGCCCTGTTGTTGCCCCTCTCATAGTATGAAGGATGACCCTCCCTGCCGCCAATATCAATACCAATACCAATAGCAGCAGTTTGAAAAGTTCATGTGACACTGAGGAATTACACATTCTCCTTCACTCTCCCAGTGCTGGTGATACAGTGTCCTAGCTGGTGGGTGGACCTGGATATGAAGAAATTGGACCGAACATCAAGGAAAAGAAAAATAATAAACAAATAAAATATAAGAAATAATAAATAAAATAATTTCACATGTGAAATAACATATTTTGCACCAGCAGTTTGGACAGTGCCCTTACTTTTTTAAATTAAATTTTAAATTTGCAGTTTTTTATTTGGCTGAAGCTTTTGTCCAAAGCAACTTGCAGGTACAGGAACACTCGAATTAGTTGAGACATGACAGCACTGACATGAGAGCTACAAAGAAGTTCAACACTTTCCTTTTAGTCATGGAATACAGTGCAAGTGCTACTACAGTGCAGATGGCAAGTTCTACAACGTTACTATCTGAGAGGCTAGAAAGAGAATAACACATTTTATGTTAATCACTAAGTGATTATAAGCAAGTCTATACAGGAGGCAAATGCTACAGCATGAACAACATGAACTATTACTATCTAGTAGAGCTAAAAGAGTCCAGAACATTTCTCTTCGGCTTTAAGTACTTCAAATAAGTACAGTTCATTATAACGTAGTTCATAATAAACAATTAAATTGATACAATTCACAATTGATGTTTACGGATCTGTTTTGAAGAAAGGTAAGCCTAATAATTTTTGCATTTCACTGTTTATAATTTTATACTGAAGAGTTTACATGTAGACGGATGATTGACATATTGACTATTTAAGACAAAGCAATGCAGCTTTGAAGAAAGTTTTTTTTTTTTCTTCTTTCTTACTTATCTTTTAAATTATTTGTCATATTTGCCAGAATAGCTAATCATATGCTGCATTTAGATGAGATCAACTCTACAACCACTTTTATTTTAAAATACACAGAGATTCTGCGTATTTTGGTTCATCAAGGACTAGCATAATGGCTAGGCTAACTGCTAACCGATAATAGTTCCAGCAAACAAATGCTTTATTTCTTTTTTCTATTGGAGTGTTTGTGGGATGTGGCAGTGTTATGGGGAGCAGTGCATTATGGACTGTGTAGTGTGTGAAGAGGAGAGCAGGTGGATAGTGTGTGCGGAAAAGGGTTGGAAAGAGTGTTGTTTTTTATAGACATTTGTAGCCTGTTAGCAAGAGAGCACGGGTTAGCAGCGCACATTGGAGCAGCTTGGAAATGGGAACAGGGAACAGAAATTGTGCTCTGTGCTGAGAGAAAACAGAAATAAATAAATAAAGTCCCAAAATGGACCTCTGCCTCCGAATGAGTCTCTGCTCTGGTTGGTTCAGAAGAAGTGCATCCGCACATCCGAGTGAGGCTGCCTCTCCGCCCTGAAACCAAGGTAGCGGGCCTCTGACCACGGGGTTAAAATGATGGCACCTTACATGTTCCATGTTTTGTACTGACCCTTTACTTAACTATATTTGCGTTGCTTTTTGAACTTTTAATTACTGCAGTAAACAGTACATTTACATTCAACTAATCATTTGAGGATGTTATTTTTTGTGCACTGAATTATACTTTCAGCGAAAGTGTTTTCAAGTTTTTAGATAGGCCGCCCCATTTAAACACGCCAATACCAGGTTTGCAAAATCAGCATATAAGCTGCAGCCCATCATTGATGAAATATGGTACTGCATTTTTTGTTTTTATTCATAATTAGTTTATGCATTATATTTTAACCAAATGAATTCAGTTGTGCAATATTGTTAATGTAGACGGGTTTGTTCTCCATCATTAACTGAAAATCTTTGCCGCCATGACAATAAAATGTTGTTGTTGTTTTTTTTTAAATAATAAAAGCAGTCAACAAAACAAAACTGCTCATTTGCAAAGGCTGTTAAAACAAATTCAATACTTTGAATAAACGAAACCACCAGGAATAATTGCTAAATCAAAACATAGCCAATCCCTATTGACAAATATGGAAAAATTGGCAATAGTTGACAAAACAAACTCGAGCCTCACTGACAAATCAATAATGCCCACGGAAACATGCTAACTCTTCTCATTTATGGCAACACAACCCTCACAGATGTTTAGGAGTCAAAGGGAGTTATTACCCTGCACTACCTGGGTGGTTTGGGCTGGTTTAGGTGATTCTAAGCTTTTGTGATGTGTTTGTATATGTGTGTTACTTGTTACTTTTAGGACTTTTTTGAAAATCAGATTATCTTTTAGGACATATTCTAAAAAATATATAGAACATTTTGAAGGATTCTCATGTCATTTAGCTGGTTCTAATAAGATAGATGTTTATTCCTAGATGCATCTCATCAGCATCCTGTTTTATTCTGTGTTTGTGTTTTATGTATTGCACTGTTGTGTAAAATGGGTAATGACATTGTGCGCTCACACACATACTCGCATTACTCATATAAACACCAGTCATGTTGTGCTGTTCCTCATCAGAAATGCTCCTGCTCCAGCTTTACAACTGGTTTTCAAGCTTTTTTTGATATATCAGTGTGACTGAGCTGAAGAGTGGGATGAATTATAATAGTTCTCTAGTGAAGCCACTGTAAGATCTAAGGTCTTCCTTTGGAGTAGACTCTTTACACTTGCCCAGGCTCAATGCAGCACATGGTGCCAAGGCCTTGTCCACCGGAGCATTCAAATCTTGGGTAAATTGAAGTATTATGAGCCTGGTAGGTGTTTTGTAGCACCATTGGATTGACATCAGTGTGACATTATGTTACATATTACCTTTGTTTCGCCTCTGTTGAGCACCAACCTACAACCAACCTGTTTCTACCTGTGGGGGGCAGTGATGAAGTCCAGTGCGTTTCTATAACCTGTGGATTTTGAGGTTCATCCTTTTATGAATCATCATAATATAGAATGCTGCTGAGTTCACCCTTTGACTGCACAAGGTGTGAAGAATGATGTGATATATTTGGTCCTCCAGAATGGTAGATTAGCGACATTCTTTGTGCTCGTCAGAAATTGACACCAAGAAAACGGAACACTGTGGGTGTTCAATCCACGTTCCCCGAACGCCACAAATGTAAAAAAAAACCAACTAAACGTTTATATCAGACAAATGTGTGGACAAGGCCTTAAACACAGAAAATACTTTTCTTCAGTAAGCAACTAATCCTTTCCCTTGCCCTTGTGATCAGAGATCCCAGCCCAAGTACCACCAGGGCACTTAAGCAAGGTACCAACCTGCTACAACATGCTACTGTTGCTGGTTATAACTGTCCACTGCTTCTCACCTACATCTCCTTGTACATCACCACATGCAATGAACACTTTCTACCACTGTTCCTTTCCCATAGTTCTCAATGCAAAGATACTTTAGTCATTGTTCCTATTGAAATCCTCTTTTAGGCCAGAGGTGTCCAAAGTCAGTCTTGGATGGCTGGTGTCTAGCATAGTTTGGTAGTTCTCCTCCTCAAACACAATCATTCCACCTGGCAATGAACAGGTGAGAGAAACCAGGTGTGTTTGAGCAGGGAAATCACCTGACTGTGCTGGACATCAGCCCTCCAGGACTGGAGCTGGATGCTTGTGGCTTAGGCCGTCTAGTTCAGAGAAGCCAGGTCAGCTCTTTTAGGCATGGCGCTGTAGGACGCTCATGCATTGCACATGTCTGGAAGCAGAGGCTGTTTTTTCTTTGCGATCAATTTAGCTTATATTTTATACAGTGTCATGGTATCATACAGTATTTACCATTGACTCTCCAATGCTAAAGCTAACATGACTAGTATGCTTTCAATGCCAGCTGTGCTGTCTGCACCCCGCTGGCTCTTCTGTGAGACGCATTGGGCCGGAGCGCGTCAGCACCCCCCATGGCTCTGTCTGTTCATTGTCCAGCTGATTGTGGGTTTTCTCCTGGTCTCTGTCTACGGGGATGTCATTAATAGACTCTTTGATGGCAGTTAATTGGCTCTTTAGCAACGCGTTAATGTGCCGCATTGTCACTCATTTTTTGTTTGTCCGTGAGTGTGAATTTAAGCGAGATTGAAGAGCCACGTTGGCCTCTGTTTCCCTTTTGTTACTAAATCTGTTACAGTGTAAATGAAGTACAATGGTCTCAACTTTTAATTGTGTTTTGTTCTCAAACTGATATCAAAGATTTCCAGTGCCCTGCAGTAATGAGTTTTTAAAGTCGGGTTAATTTTCTTACTTCTAACTTTGTGTTTATCTATTATGTCTCATTTTCCCCCAAATGCTTCCACCCTCTCATCGCAGAGGAGCTAAAATTAGGCTCTTTGTTCCCAGGCTGAGTGTTTTGCGGCCAGATCGGCTCATGGGCCTGGCGGGGTGGCTAATAAGCAGCGCTGTCCCTCTGGGTTTCCTTTAATAGCTCGGGGCCTTAATAGGCAGGAGTGCAGCTGCAAGCGTGTGGATTGACTCAGCATGGGCAGAAAAGCATAAGCCACACAAAGTGGCCCTCAGCACCAGGAACACAGTAATATCTGGACATAGTAATGCCACTTAATGCATTAACACTGTTTTTGCCTAGTTTAACATTAAGAACATTAAGGTCTATAATGCCCATGTAGTTCTTGTAGTTGATTACCTGGTTTGTGCACATAGCAGGAAGAATTTTGGTCCACTCCTTTTTGCAGATCAGCTCTAAATCATTAAGGTTTCAAGGCTGTTGCTTGGCAACTCAAAGCTTCAGCTTCCCCAACATGATTTCTATGGGATTAAGGTCCAGAGACTGGCTAAGCCACTCCGTGACCTTAATGCACTTCTTCCTGAGCCACTACTTTGTTGCCTTGGCTGTATGCTTTGGGTCATTGTTATGCTGGAAGACCCATCCATGACCCATTTTCAGTGTCCTGGCAGAGGGAAGGAGGTTGTCACTCAAGATTTTGCAGTATGTGGGCCCCGTCCATCTTCCCCTCGATGTGGTGAAGTTTTCCTGTGCCCTTAGCAGAGGAACACCGCCAAAGCATAATGTTTCCACCTCCAAGCTTGACAATGGGGATGGTGTTCTTGGGGCCATAGTCAGCTTTTACCGTCCTTTAAACATGGTGTGTTGAAGCCAAAGATCTAAATTTTTTTCTCATTTAACCACATAACCTTCTCCCAGTCACTTTGAATTATTCAAGTGTTTACTGGCAAACTTTACATGTGCCTTCTTAATTTTGTGGCCACTGCAGAATTTTAATCCATTACAGTGTAGTGTGTTACCAATAGTTTTCTTGGTGACTGTGGTCCCAACTGCTTTGAGATAATTGACGGGCTCCTCCTGTGTCGTTCTAGGTTCTCTTGATCATCCTCAATCCACTAGGTGAGATCTTGCGTGGAGCCCCAGACCGAGGTCAGTTGATGGTCATTCTGTGTATTTTTGAGTATCTAACCAGTCTGTGGGAGCCAGAACACTTAATGTTTGGTAGAACAAATACTTATTTCACTCAATGAAATGCAAATCAATTTATATATTTTATGTAGTGTGATTTCCTGGATTTTCCTTTTGTTATTCTGTCTCTCACTGCCATTCCATAGCCTTCAGCTTGCATCTCTGCATCGTCCATGGTGGATTTTGAGGTATTTAGGATCATTGTTCTGTTCAGCTTCAGCTTTTTTACAAATGATGTTTGCTTCCAGAATTTGCTGGTATTTAGTGGAATGCATTCTTCCCTCCACCCGTGCAATGTTTCCTGTGCCACTGGCTGCAACACAACCACAGAGTTTTATTTTAACTTCATCAGTCCACAGCACTTGTTTCTAAAATGCATCAGGCTTTTGTAGATGTTCTGTTACATACTTCTGGTTGGATTTTAAAATGGGGATGCACGTAAGTTTTTCTTCTGCTGACTCTTCCAAGAAGGACAGTGGAATGGTGCACCACCACTCCTGAGTCTGCTAAACCTTTGGGGATTTTGATTTATCTTTTTGACCAGCGTACGAGCAGTTCTTTCTGAGAGTTTTCTTGGTCTTCCAGATCTCATCTTGACCTCCACAGTTCCTCTGAACTGCCATCTCACTGTGGAAACTGCAAGCTGACAATGCTTTGCTATCTTCTTGTAGCTTTGAAGGTTTGAAGAGTCAAAGTATTTGTTAAGCTTTTACTAATGACGACTGTTGCCATGCTTTAGATCAAATTAGTTGATTAAGGTCTGAAACCTTGTAAAAATGAATCGGAGACTTTGGATCTTTATGGTGCTCAAACCTTTGCAAAGTGCTATATTAATGTTCTAGTTTTATTTATTTATTTATTTATTTATTCAATTTATATAATAAAAAGTAATTCTACATTGATGTTTTTTTCCATGTCCTAGAAAGACTGCGTTAACATCTTTTCAATTACAAAATTCCCAAATCTGTCATTTATCAAGGGGTGCCCAACCCTTTGCAAAAGACTGTACATATTAATATACATAATATATTTTTCTTCCTTCATTGAACTTGTTGTTGCATAAGTTATAGATTGTGTTTCAACGTTCCACGCAAGCACTAGAACTGTCCTGTGAGTCTGCAGAGCCACAGAACGGCAGATTCAGTGCATCAGTTTTATGGGCCTAACCTTAACACATCTACAGTGTTTGTCACTAGTGCTGTTTTAGTTCAGTTTTGCAGTGGAAACTTTTTAGAAATTCTCCTAAAACCAACGAGGAGTCACTGAATAAAGTGTTGGCACCCTCATGAATAGGAAAGTCATTTGTTTCTTTATTTGACTATTTAGCCATTTTTGTTCATACATGTGTTGAGTGTGTGTGCTAGTTGTAGAATTAAAGATTTGTTGTACAGCCTTGCACAAATAGTGAGTGTGTGATTGTCAGTTGTGTGTGTTATGCTCTGGAGTAAAGTGCACTGTGTTGACTGTATGTATTTATTGATTGACTTTCAAATGTAAAACAGTGAAAATATACCATAAAGATGACACCATATCCACTGGAACACTTAAGTTGCATTAACTCCAACTTTTGCTTGGAGAGTTAGAACATGTTAGAACGTGTTTAATGTTACAGATCACATTGGTGTGAGGGTACACTTCAAGGGAAATTGACCTGTGGTTTGGCTGTGCTATGCAATGTGCTAAAGGATAAAAAGCTGACCAAATGCCTCTAATGTTCATATGGCTTTTACAGTAAATCAGACAAATAGTAATACACTACAGGAAGTGTAGCAGGCGATATGGCTTATATTCATTGTGTAAAAGTGTAGTTTCAGCAAAAGTATTACACCAGGTAAAGTGTTAGAAATAAGTTTTGTCGAGTACAAGACAATAGTGAGGCCAAAAGAGAAGAAAAAACAGAAGAGGGCAAATGAGAGAGAAAGTGGAATAGGGAGTAGAGAGAGAGGGAGAGGGAGAGAGAGGGGGAGAGAGAGGGGGAGAGGGAGGTTGAACCACACTTTATTTACAGCAGCCCAAAAAACAACTAAATGAATAAAATAAATCTCCATACCTCAACAAACCACCAACACCTTATACATACCAACAGAAATTAGAAAAGAAATTTAAAATTGAATAAAAACATATTAACACACGAAAAAAAAAAAATAATAATAATAAAATAATAATAATAATGTTGAGCAAAACCCTCAGAAGCAACTCACACTGTCGCTGCAAACCCGCAAAAAGAGAGAGAGAGAGAGAGAGAGAGAGAGAGAGAAAGAGATAAAGGAGAAGTCAGAAAGTGAAAGAGGGAATGAGATGGAGAGATGCTGCTCTGCATTTTTTTGCGCTTTCTCATGTTTAACTGGCTGCAGTCGTTCATCTTCCTCAAGCCTCAAACTCCAGGCTCCACAGCAGAGTCCACGGCTTCATCTCAGCTCTGTTCATGGACACGTTCAGGATGAACGATGACACACTGTGCTCAGTTAAAAAGGAACACAGCTCGGCTAAATCGCCTACTGACGATCCTACTGGACCATAAACGCCTCTCAGAGAGACTGACTGAGTCACTTTCAGCTCTCTCTGTACCTCAGCTCGGCCCTGGTGTGTCCGTGTCCGAGATGAACGCTGTGTGTAACACGTACAGGACTCTAGTGATGGATCCATCTTCTGAAGCTGGTTCCCCTTCCTTGGCTGTCTTTAGGTGAGATCCAAAAGACCTGTTGTTTTGGAGATGCTCTGGCCATCACAATAAGACACTTGTCAAAGTGGCTCACATCCTTGCTTTTATGATGAACTGATTGTTCACTTGCTGCCTAATATCTTCCACCCTCCTGACAGGTGCCACTGTAGTGAAATACCTAGTTAGTCAATGTTATTCTGCTTTTTATCAGATTGTTTATAATTGTAACTACAGTATTTCTGCTTTGTTTCCTCTTTTGTTTTTATCTTTGAAGCACTGAGCAGGTAATTAGCAAAGGAATTCCCCTCTGGATTAATACAATCACTCCACCTGTCAGTGGTCAAAGTGGTTTTTAGCTCTTACTTCAGGATGTAGAGTGATTGGTCCAAAAAGGAAAGTGTACAGTGATTGGTCCAGTTGAAGGTGTACAGTGATTGGTCCAGTTGAAGGGTCCAGTTGAAGGTGTACAATGATTGGTCCAGTTGAAGGTGTACAGTGATTGGTCCAGTTGAAAGCCTACAATGGTTGGTCCAAAAACATTTCGTGATTGGTTCAGATGAAAGTGTACAGTGATTGGTCCAGACAAAAGTGTACCATGGTTGGCCCCAACAAAAGCATACGGTGGATGGTCCAAATGAAAGTGTACAGTTATTGGTCCAGATGAAAGTGTACAGTGATTGGTCCAGTTGAAGGTGTTCAGTGATTGGTCCAGTTGAAAGTGTACAGTGATTGGTCCAGTTGAAGGTGTACAGTGATTGGTCCAGTTGAAGGTGTACAGTGATTGGTCCAGTTGAAAGTGTACAGTTATTGGTCCAGTTGAAGGTGTACAGTGATTGGTCCAGTTGAAGGTGTACAGTGATTGGTCCACTTGAAAGTGTACAGTGATTGGTCCAGTTGAAAGTGTACAGTGATTGGTCCAGTTGAAGGTGTACAGTGATTGGTCCAGTTGAAAGTGTACAGTTATTGGTCCAGTTGAAGGTGTACAGTGATTGGTCCAGTTGAAGGTGTACAGTGATTGGTCCACTTGAAAGTGTACAGTGATTGGTCCAGTTGAAGGTGTACAGTGATTGGTCCAGTTGAAGGTTCCAGTTGAAGGTGTACAGTGATTGGTCCAGTTGAAGGTTCCAGTTGAAGGTGTACAGTGATTGGTCCAGATGAAGGTTCCAGTTGAAGGTGTACAGTGATTAGTCCAGTTGAAAGTGTACAGTGATTAGTCCAGTTGAAGGTGTACAGTGATTGGTCCAGTTGAAGGGTCCAGTTGAAGGTGTACAGTGATTAGTCCAGTTGAAGGTGTAGAGTGAATTAGTCCAGTTGAAGGTGTACAGTGATTGGTCCAGTTGAAGCTGTACAGTGATTGCAACTGACATTTTTAAACTGTGTGAAATGTTCACTGTGTTAACAACAGCTCTTAGCTCCAAAGAACACAGACAGGTGGACAGACAGTAAAGTCCAGGCTTTATTAAGTCGATATGGGACAGAAAAATGACAGCCCAGTTTTATTTAAGTGCTCCCATCATGCCGTCCTTCATCTTCTTGTCTGTTTTGAGCACAATTTTTTTCCCCAAAAAAATATTTAAAAAAAAACAGTTTTTTTACGGACTTTAGAGTTTACCTAAAATCTAGAGACATCTCCACACAACTTGTCCTCAACACATCCATGAGTCACTTCTGCAGCTCCCTGTAACAGGATGAAGACATATCGAGACTTTAGGAAGATTGGAAGCCACCAGCCCACCTCTAAACCTCTTCTAAACGTCAGTAGGAAGTCGTAGTCCTTGATTGAAGACCAGACAAGATTACTCCAGTCTCACGCCCGTTATCCACCGTATCCTGGATTAAACTCTCCCCCGACCATCAGACATAAATCTTCTCCACTTCAGTTGTTCACTGTCGTTTCAGAAACACCCGGCTGTTCCGCAGGCTTGGGGGTCAGTGAAGGGTTCTGGGGGATGTGTGCTCTGTATGTAAAGCGATGCGGCACAGGATTAAGTTATGAAATATGATTTTATTATCTACATGCAGTTTGAGCGCTGGTTGTAAAAGTGTAACCTGGCACACTTGTGGAGGCGTTTAGGCAATGAACTGAAAGCGTGTGGGTGGATACAGATGTGTGGATAAGAGAAATGAGGTTGGTGAGACTGTTTAAGATGTAATAGTCATATTAAGCATCAAATGTTCTTCATTACTGTAGATCAAAATGAATGTTGTGCAGAAAATAAGTGTACAATTACTTCAGCTTGTGGCAAATTGCAATGTGAAAGAAAATAACAGTGCAGAAAAAGAGAATAATGTTTTAGTGGCGCCTTGCAGGAAAGTGTATTACTACTACTATTGTTGTTAAATGGTGGTTGGCAAATCAGCCATAACATTAAGACCACCGCTTTGTGTATTCTAGTTTTTTCATTTAAATGGCACCTCTCAGGGGGATGGGTATATAAGACAGCAAGTAAACTGTCAGTTCCTGTAGCTGATGTGCTGGAGGCAGGAGCATAAGGATCTGAGGGTCTTATTGTGATGGTTAGAGCATCTCCGGAACAACAGGTACCTACGAAAAGTGATCCAAGGAGGGACAACTAGTGAATCAATTACAGGGTAATGGCCACACACATGGAATATGGTGTGATCCCAACGGAGAAAGGGATCAAAATACACAGTTCACCACAGTCAGAGCTGTTTCAGCAGCATGAGGGACCTTCTCAGTATTAGGCAGGTGGTCTTAATGGCATGGCTGGTAGGCAGCACTTAGAAGCCTCTGGGTGTGAGTAATGATTGGCAGTGCCAAGGAAAAATCCCTTTGTTTTGTGCCCGCTGGGTGGACCACCACCAGGACTGGCATAAGTAGCCACCTGCCATGTCCATATGGCCATGGACCAGATCCCCTCAGCTACTCTACTCACCATGCACACACGCTGGACAGCTGACTGTCTGCCACCAAAGTCAAAACAAATAATTGGCCACAGAGCGAAGCGTGTTGTCAGTATATTCTGTTTGCTAACGGTGGGATTTCTAGCTTTATATGGAATAAAATTGTCAAAACTGTTGCAAAAACATGAGTCATCATGATTAAAGCTATTAGATGATAGATGATTGGGCCAAAGGCTATGAATATGAATGATATCTGGGTACAGACCCAGGCCCCAGGCCCAGCAGGGAAAATGTGGGAACAGTAAGTGATTAAACAGCACATTCCCTCTGCCACATCCATGGCTAAAATGCCCTTGGGCAAGACATCTAACCTCTTGTAAAAAAAATAAAATAATAATATTAATTAACTAAATAAATAATGACAGTCATTATCCATTTTACACAAATCATGGATAAAACTATATGCATACTAGGGGTGAGAATCGCAGGGTATCTCACGATACGATACGATATGTGGCCCACGATAACGATAATATCGCGATACAATGATTTCGCGCTAAACGATATATCGCACGACAATGACGTATCGATATAACACAGAAACACAGGGATGCGTTATTAATTTAATTAAGTAACAGCAACGCTATTGTCACATTTCCTATATTTGCTTTGCGACCACGATCGGAAGCTCAGAGCAACG
>JBBIGC010138777.1:0-21460 GCA_037576955.1 Lepidarchus adonis
CTAATGTTTATCAGTACATTGCAGAAAATAATGAACTTTATCACAATATGCTAATTTTTTTAGAAGGACCTGTATGTGAAGATGTCTGCCAGCTAATTAGCACATTCCCGGAGCACCCGGCCACGTATTGTCACACGGCCTAGAGCAATCCCGCGTCACCTCCCCGCTCCAGCAGTGTCATCGTCTCGTGTCTCAGCATTAGTACCTGGGACAGCGCCTGATCGACATTCAGCACTAGCGGTTGGGACAGCGGTGAACACGCGCTCCACTGTGCAGCCCCGCCCTAACCCCCACACGCCTGGTAACCAATAACAACAGACGATTTTAACAGTTTTTTCCCCTCTTTTGTCTCTAAACCCATATCTTTCTCTCTCTCTCTGCATGAAACAGACGAAGGAGTCCATTGACGTTGAACTGCCCAGTATCCAGGAGGCACCGCCGCGCGGACCTCCTGTCCTATGTCTACTGTTTGAGTGGAGATTCCCCTACCTTCCCAAGAGTCACTATCATCAGATCTCTCTCTCTCTCTCTCTCTCTCTCTCTCTCTCTCTCTCTCTAACAATTCAGCAAGCGATATATATCGGTGGGGATGAGCATTTCTGCACACTTGTAGCTTTTCCTTTTTATTTAAAGAAGCTCTCCAGCGATGTGTGTTTTACTGACGCATGTTTATCACACTGACGGGGCTGTAGGCTTCTTGTGGGAAAGAGATGCACAGAGATACAACTGTAATAAAACAATCAAAGGCCTGTTTTATCAATGTTCTAAAAGCGAAGCAAAGTGAACGCAGACTTTAGATTTAAATGTGATTGGGCGTCTTTCAGTCCAGCGTTCAATGTTTCTCTCTGTTGATGCAGCGCCACCCAGAGAAGACATGAAGTAACGACGCTGGTGAATCAAATTAGCAGCAAATGTTTGTGGACATTGTGTTAATTATTGTATCGTGTGAGCAAGGATGACGATATATCACCATATAGATATTTTGGCACACCCTAGTGTGTATGATGATGTACTGGACGCAACATGTCCAATATAAGTGTTTAACTCTTTCTACCATGCCCATGATGTGAGAACACTCTGAAAATGTCTTGTTTGTGTTGCCAGCCTTTGCCACCAGTCATTTAAAAATCTTTCTTTCTACCTACATAATATTCATCATGGTATACACAGGACACTGAGGGTACACTGGTGCCTCTTATTCTTCTTGGTGACCCTTCAGGTTCTTTATTGCAGGAATACCCACATAACACACATATCAGCCAAGGAGACGCACTTCATCTACAGACTGAGCCACGGGTGAATGAAGGTAGAATGTACCTTCAGTCGGCTGAAAGGCAGATGTTTTTTATTGAAGAAATTGGAATGTCTGAAATACTTCCACCGCTGTCAGCACCTGCTGAGTTCTGCATGGTCTCAGCAAGGTTGGAGGTTTGGATGCAGGAGCCTGCAGAAGATAATACACCTGACTTTCCAAAAGCTGAGACAGAACAACTACTTGTCGTGAAGCAGACTTTTAGTTTTGGGAAGAATTATTTAAGTTGTCAACGATTTTAAAGTTTATACAGCTTTATTAATGTTTTAAGCCCTGTTGATCATGCTGTTAGTCATTCTTTTGTGCTGTTTCCCACTCCACACACTGTGTTCTGTAAGGTCTGAAAGTACAAAATCCATGAGCAGAAGGTGGTGGTTCACATTATGAAAATAAAACTACATTTCATTACTTTCCCTTAACTAATATTAATTATTCTGAGCTTTAACAGAGAAACAGACGTGGAATGTGTGTCTTTAATGAGGTAAAAAAAAGACAAAAGCATGCTAAAATCACAACACATGATCACACACAATGATCTGCACATTTCCCCACTGTTAGTCAGGTAACCCACACAAACACAGGGAGAGTTTGCAAACTGCACACAGAAAGTGGCCGACCCAGGGATTTAATTCAGCCATCACCATACATTTAACCAGTTTGGTAAAAACAGAGGGGTGCACATTCTTATAAAGGGGCAGAAATAAATGTACACTTTCCTGGTGCAAGTATGATAAAGATGCGTGACTGATAATGTTTTAAAAGTTCATTAATGATCAAAATTAAACCCTTGTTTCTAACACTACACATTTTTACACAGCAGTAACTTTCACAACTCAGCTGAAAAGCTGAGAACAATCTACGCATACTCATGACTGCACGCGCTCCTTATACTGGTTACTTAGGCAACCTGACTGAACGACGTTACGCCTGGCCAATCAGGTGCCGGTATGCAGAAACTTTTAGTCAATTCTTGTTGAGTTAAAAACACAGGACCGAGTGTGACTCTCCTTGTTTTCCAGGTGGGGTCGCTAGTTCTATAACAGTGATAATCGCAAACCGAAAAAGCGGAGAAGAAAAAGCTGCACTTGAATTTGTCGCCATCTTTCGGTTTTCAGGATTGTTTGATTAACAGCTTCAGGTACAGTGCTGTTTACTCTGTGTTTTCACTTACTCTTACAGAAATAAGTGTATACATATTTTATTTTTGTAAAGTATGTGTTGTGTGAGCGAATAATAGTGAAATAGGGTACGGCTGGTTAGTTCCTAATTAGACTCCTCAGCTCATCCCGAAGGAAGGAAGGAAGCTGCTTCGGGTTTCTCTGTTTTCTCTATTTTTAGTTTGGCTAGGATTTCGGTTCGCATCTTCTCCTACAGTACAGTTTTTGAGGTAGAGACGCGAAATTCGGAACAAAGGTCGGGCCCATAGTGAAGAAGTGTGTTTTTACTTTTATAAGCGATATTCCGAAGCGTTCCCGAGCTATGGGCGTTTTTCCGGCCAATTTTATTTTATGCTCTTTTGAAATTCTCACCAGCTGTCTGTAACAACCCATCCAGTCTAAACATTCAAAGAAATCAAACCATAAATGTCCAAACATTAAGTGTAATAAAATGGTATGACACAGGGAAAAAGTATTGAAAACATAGAAAATCAATTTTAGGACAGACAGAGGAGTGAAAAGAATAATCTGAAGAGTTGACCATTTGTGGAGAGAGAGCTTCAGAAAGACCTGGAATTAGCAGGTACAATTAAAAACAAAAGTAAGGCACTCAATCGTAATGGCCAGTATACACACTCACCACACAATACTAAATTGCTAAAGAAAAACATGCTAAAGAGCGTTTAATGTTTACTGACTGTTATTTAGACAAGCCTGTGAATTACTGGGAGAATATAGTCTGGTCAGATGAGGCCAGAATTGAACAGTTTGGACGCCATAACACACACCATGTTTGGAGGTCAAAAGGCACTGCATAGCATCCCAAAAACACTGCATACAGCAGTGAAGAAAGGATGAATGGAAAAATGTACAGAGACGTTCTTGATTAAAATCTGCTGCCATCTACCAGGATGATGAAGATGAAATGAGGGTGGAGGTTATAGCATGACAGTCATGGCAAACACACAGTCAAGGAAACGCATTTGAGAAAATAAAGCTGCTCGTATGATCCAGCCAATCTCCTGACCTAAATTCTAAAGAAAATCCAGGGAAAGAACTAAAGCTCAGTTTATAGAAGGGGCCCACAGAAACTTGAAGATTGCTCATGTGTGATTTTGGCCCATTTTTCCACACAATGTATGCGACACTATGTTCTCCATACATGAGTCTTCTTTAAGCTTCGTCACCAACAAAGACTTTTGTACGAAGTATTAAATACATTTCAGAAAGGATCTTTAATAATTTTCCCAGTGTCATTCCATTTTATTTAGACATAGCGGAATGTTTGGACATCCTTGGTTTGATTTCTTTGCATTTATGGATTGGATGGGTTGCTACCAACATTTGGTGTGAATTTTATGTCAATAGCACCTTTAAAAATATATTTGTTTCATGTTTTGTGTTCAAAACTGATTTTACCTGCTGTGTATACTAGTGTGAATAGCCATATCTTAGTGAAATATCATTATAGTCAAACTGAGTAGCTATGTACCAAATGTGAAACAAATCAGCCACCTGGTGGCACTGTACTAAATCTATGCATGTATTCCATAATATCGCTGGAACTTTTTATTAAATTATTAGTTTTCTCTAATTCCTTAGAAGAACCCAAATCAAATGCACCCAGCCCCACACGTTTCTGCCACTTATATTTCCTACCATTTTGTAAAAACTCGAAAGACAATAAAGCTTCGAATATCCTGTAATTTGCCAGACAGCATCTAAAGATTAAGTCAACAAAAGTTCCTGAAGAGGAGTTCTTGTCAATGTCTATTGATGTTATACTCATATCAATATTCTAGACAAGCTCTATGATTACTCCACACCCAATATCTCCTCACAAAAACATCCAAACATAACCCAACTTGGTAAAGTTCTTGTACCCTCCAAACTATGAACACCAGCAAAATACGGCAAGTTGGTCCATTCACAATAAGTGAAATGTCTATCTTGAGAACTAGTTAAAATTTTACCAGAAGCATATGGGATCTATTTTAAAATTCAATTGTTGGAAGAAAATCTAAAAAAGTAAACAATGGAAGTTTTCCTGCATTTTTTGAAAATCAAAAATTCAATTAATCTCAGAGACCGTTCATTTAATCGTCATGAAACTAATCTACAGTTTTTGCTAAGGAAAAAACTTCTGTACACAATTTTGATGTGATAAATTGTAACTTGTTTTGGAGGAGTGGCCATATAATGGCTTTATTGCGCGTATATCTTTATGTAATTAGCCAAACTCAATGAAACTAGAAATTAATCACTGCAAGATTCTATAGACGCCTACTAAATGCCATCAAATACCATCCATAGGGGGTGCTACAATTTAGTATACTTCGTCACATTTTACTTTGTAAAACATCACTTTCAGTCATTACAACTATAGCTCACATACTGAGCATACATTTCTCAAAAACTGTTTTGCTTCCAAAATCTAGACAGGATGCTGTAGTACAGCAGTAAAGTTCACCATGGTACACTTCCCATCCTGAAACTCTTGAGCACTCCTTAGAAAGAGGGGGCAGCCATAGCCCAATGGTTAGAGAAGTGGGTTTGTGACCGAAGGGTCCCAGGTTCGAGTCTCAGCACCGGGCAGCAGCTGAAGTGCCCTTGAGTAAGGCACCTAACCCCCAACCGCTCACCATGTACGTCGCTCTGGATAAGAGCGTCTGCCAAATGCTGTAAATAGAAAGAACAGTCTCTGCTGAGCCTTTTTGTCACTGAAAAGAACAGATGATCTCTAGCCTATGGTTACAAAATGACTGAAGCAGATTCTTAATTCTTTAAATCGTTTGGATTTAATGTGTCAATAAATGTTCTAAGTCCAATGCCAGGGGTACACATTTGAGTTCCAGGCTGCATTAGATTGGAACATGTATACTGTAGATCAGGGGTGTCCAATACTTAGATCGCGAGCTACCAGTCGATCTTTGGCATTGCGAGTCGATGGTGGAGCCCTGCCTATCGAAATAAACTACTGCACACATGAGACCACGCAGCGTAAAAGCAAGTGAACCATGAGGGTGTTAGCCAATCATCCATCCCCAATGTGGCGTTTGGCAGTTGATTGACATACAGTACAACCAATCTGTCCTTATCATTTGTAACCATTGTCACAGCGCATACTCGATCAACCTCCCTACTGCTAAACTACAGCCAACAAGTCAGCTAGTTAGCAGCTAACAATTTACATATTTCTAAAGAAAGGGTGTAAAAATGAGTGGAGAATTTGGACCAAGTAAAAAACCAAAATGAGTCTACCCGCTGAAAAGTGAGAGGATTACGTCCAGACTATGTAACTCTGGCTGTTTATATTCAGTTCAAGACGTCATTGGAGAAGGTAACTTTTTAACTTTAATTTTATTTTTTAATGTCTTTAGCATTTTTGTTGTTGGTAGATAATTTTGACTTGGTCATTTTAAAACTAGCTCGCAAGACAATAAAGTTTGGGCACCCCTGTTAGCTGTTGAAGTTCTCTTTGGTCTGGGGAGTAGGAGAAATGGGTCGTGATTGTCACATGTGGCTAAGATTGGGCAGAGGAGGTGTTCACAATCAACACCTAAAAATAAATGAATTATTTATATTTAAAATAAAGATTTGAAATTAAGACCCCTCCAGTCATTTATTAGACCCTCCTCTCTGTTCCTTTGTTAATTATTCAGACATGTTTTCAAGTCCTCTAGATCAGTGGTCTCCAACCTTTTTTGCGCCACGGACTTGTTTAATGTCAGACAATATTTTCATGGACCGATGTCGCGGATAAATACAACAAAATAAAATGACACGACCAACACAAAAACTGTGGTATTTTAAAAAATATTAATAATAAAGGTGAATCCACTGTGTAATTATGTAACTTTATTAGTAGCGTCCTACTGAAATGCGCCAACAACATTGGAAGTGACATCCTCCTCTTTGCCGCCTAATGCTCTCTGGTCGCCATGGTAATGCGTAAACATTTGTTTCAAAATAAGATACACTACTACAAAACAAATATAAAGTACATGAAAATATATGTCACCATAACGCTAAACCCCTGAGCTTGTTTTTCTGCATTGGGACGGTCCCATCGGAGCATAATCGGAGACAATGACACCCGAAGTGTGTTGCTTATGCTTAGCCTACTTCATAATTTTGTTTTGGTTGCTGTGACCACAGAAAACCCCGCTTCACACAGATATGTTGTCAAAAATGGTAACAGGGTTTTCAGTGCTTTTGTGGTAATCTCAGGGTTTTCTGCCATGACTTTCATCCAGAATAACGGTACAAAATGCTCCACGGTCCAGTACTGATCCACAGCCCAGTGGTTGAGGACCCCTGCTCTAGAAAATGAAATACACTGTGCTCTTTTTTTTGATGTGGTATTGTTTGGTATGTGGGCAAGATTGTTACTCGTATTGGGGAAGAAAGCAGGAATGAATATGTTTACTGTATTTGCAGATGCCTGTTTAGGTAAGTCTACACAATTTCAGTATGTATTTCCATGAAGAATGCATCTCTGAAAAGGTGTAGATTGCACTAAAGGTAAGAACAAACTATCCAACTCTTCTAGTTTTTGTTTCATTCTTCCATGATTAATCTTCTGCAGACATTTCTTTCATGTAAAGTGACTATATTTGTATAAGGTGCTACATAAGTCTGCCTTATTCTTGCTATTCTATTGTAACAGACATGGTGCATTAACCATGCATTATACATAATGCTAAATATTTTAGATGTGAGCATGTTGTTCAGATACAGCCTGGACAAAATTTAATTATGATTAGTTGTCATATTTGTGTATTAATAGTTTTTGAGCATTTCTTTCATGTTTTTGTTTTGACAATGATTTTTAAGCCCCTGTTTTCTTCTCCAGAGAGGAACTGTTGCCAGTCTTCTCCTTCTCCCAGCATCCACATTCCTACAAGCTTCTGATTTACTGCTGCGAACACATGAAGAAATGGCATCAACAATAATATCTGTGTTGAAATCAGAAGAGACTATATGTGGGAACATGGCATCCAGCATCTCCAGTTCTCCATCAACCTCTTCTGCTGATCTCCACACCAACATGTCTCCTAGACAAGCACCAAAAAAAACAAACAAAGGAAGATTACACCCATGCTCGGTGTGTGGAAAGATTTTTACAAGAACG
Organism: Lepidarchus adonis; assembly: GCA_037576955.1. Lineage (NCBI taxonomy): Eukaryota > Metazoa > Chordata > Actinopteri > Characiformes > Lepidarchidae > Lepidarchus > Lepidarchus adonis. Next base: position 7,604 of record JBBIGC010138777.1, read on the forward strand.
GATTGTCTCAAAATACACCAGCGCATTCACACTGGAGAGAAACCACATCACTGCTCAGATTGTGGACAAAGTTTTAATCAAAAGGGGCATCTCCAGATACATCAGCGGGTTCACACTGGAGAGAAACCGTATCACTGCTCAGAGTGTGGACAGAGTTTTAATCAAAAGAGTCATCTCCAGAGACACCAGCGAGTTCATACTGGAGAGAAACCGTATCACTGCTCATTTTGTGGACAGAGTTTTACTCAGCAGAGTTGGCTCCAGAGACACCAGCGCATTCACACTGGAGAGAAACCTTATCACTGCTCTGAGTGTGGAAAAAGCTTTACACGACAGGATGGTCTCCAAATACACCAGCGCATTCACACTGGTGAGAAACCGTATCACTGCTCAGAATGTGGGATGAGTTTTACTGTACAGAGTAGTCTCCAAGCTCACCAGCGCATTCATACTGGAGAGAAACCGTATCACTGCTCAAATTGTTGGAAGAGTTTTACTCAACAAACTAGTCTCCAAATACACCAACGCATTCACACTGGAGAGAAACCGTATCACTGCTCAGACTGTGGGAAGTGTTTTAATCAACTTAGTAGTCTACAAACACACAGACGCCTTCACACTGGAGTTAAACCATATTACTGCTCAGAGTGTGGGAAGTGTTTTAGTGAGAGTGGGGCTCTCAGAAAACATCAGCGGATTCACACTGGAGTAAAACCACATTAATGGTTGCAGTGTGGATGGAGCTTCAGGAACTTTAAATTAAATGATAATAATATAATAATTATGTATAAAAAATTTATTTATACAGCACTTTCAGAAAACAAATATATAGAGTACAGGAAATGCTAATAAAAATTAAAATTGACTTTAGAAAGAACATTTAGAAATGGATAATAAATGAGAAGAAAATTAAAACAATAAATGGGTAACATTTTATACATGTTTAGTGATGTGTTTTGTAAGAGCTATCTATCAACATGTTTCAGTATATTCAAAAACTATAGTGTAAAGTTTAAAAAAAAGATTTTGGGGTCATTTCATGTCACATTTTTTTGATGGCTTCTATAAAATTAATGGGATCTTGCAAAATTCTATAGCTTTACTCCACATACATTGTAATTATGAATTGCTGAAATGTGTTTCTTTGAGCCCAAGAAACCCATAAGGATAATAATCTTTTTTTTATGTTTACTCATCTGTAATTTTTTACTTTAAAAGAATAATTAAACCCACAAACAAGGACTGTTGAAAGACGAACCGCAGAGCTGGAGGTGACAGAGATAAAGGTGCTAAGATTAGCAGTGTGATGAGATTGGATAGGTGTATAGATGAGAATGTCAGACGGACCTCAGATTAGACGGTTAGGAGACGAAGTCAGAGAAGTGATTTTGCGATGGTCTCACCTCCTTCCTGCAGAAGATACTGCAACTGACTTTCCAACAGGTGATCATCCAGGACGACTTCCTGTGCTGAGATGAGATGGAACTCTAGTGTTTATTTGGGAAGGGTGATTCAAGTTGTCAGAGATGTCAGGGCCTATTGCAGGAAGCTTGATTTTAACCTGATTAATGCTTTCAGCCCTGCGGAGCAGAGAGTTGTGGATCATGTGAAGATAAAACTACATTTCATTATGTATTTTTCTTGTATTTATTTTGATGAGCTCTGACAGTGAAACAGATTTGAAATGTTGCTTTAATGTGGAGAAAGATAAAAGCATGTTAAAATGACAGCACACGTTGTACATCTTTATTTCTGCTACAGTGTTCTGCAGCATTTTCACTGTTAATAATTCTGTGGTCATTGAATAAGGGTAATTTTAAACATTAACTAATGTGAATGGTTATTTGTTGCTGAATGTTGTACACTTTTTAACCTACAAAGTAGGAATCTAGAAAGTCTTTTTTTTTTATTATTATACACAGTATAAACTGGTGCAATGAGCAGGTTAATCTCCATGCATTATTGCCTTACTATGTCTCACTAATTTGTTCATTTGCATTGCAGAAATATAAAAATGTACTAACTATGTTATGCTGTCACTTAATTTTTTGCCAATGGTATTTTTTCATAATCTTGCATTGTGTTTGTTTCATGGTGCTGCGATTCAGAAGGGTCAGGAGGATGTGCATGGGTGTGTGATTAAAGGCTACTTCATAAAGCAAGTGGGATGTGGCTCATTGGAGAAAAAACCCTGAACCAATCATTATGCCTCCTTTAGTCTGTAGCATGTAAAGAGTAATGTATACCTCTGAGCAAAGCCTACACTCTTCTGAGTGTTTATACTATTGTGCTGCCGTTTCTGTGTTGCTCTACAGTTACATTGTGAAAACACTTGTAGGCGCTGTGCTCGGTGCCAGTTTGCAGCTTCTCTTAGTTTGTTTGCTTCCAAATGAAGCTAAAACCCACAAGGCGTCTATAGCTGTAGGACACTGATGCTGGATAAATGTTTGCAGATGATAGTTACAGAAGGTTTGATCATATTTAGCTTCATTATATAGTAGTTTCGTTTTAGGTAGGCCTTGTTCAGCCCTGTGAGAAGTGTCCATCTGTCTGTCTGACTACAATGAAAAAACAGAAAAGAGATCTGACAATGTGAAAACAGCATGACCGACAATTGCTTAAAGAAAAAATATTATTGGAGAGCTTCTTTGAAAAGTGGGGTAGACCCATTCATGACTCAGCAGAAGTTTAAGACATTATGTTGTTAAAGTTTTATATGGATGATGTTTACATTATTCCTCTCAGTTTGTGTCAATTTCTTTTAAAAGATGCATTAACTTCCACTATTAACTGTTCACTGGGCTCTGTTTTTTTTAAGATCAGTGCACTGGTGAATCTCCCCTTGAACAATAGGAACTCCTCCTCTGCATCCTGATTGCAGTACAGCGTTTGGGAACAATTGTTCAACTTTAGGAGCGAGGTTAATGGTGCAGAAAAAACTGAATGTTCTAATGAATCTTCTGTTAAATAAAAAAAAAAGTAAAGGGAGCTCCCAAAATCCAAACTCACTGCTGCTTCTATAAATAAATTATATAAACCATGCTTATGCTTATCTCTGAGCTCTTATTACCATGTTCATCTAGTGATAATGATTGAGACTCAGGCATTGTTAGTTTGATGAGTGAGAGCAGTAATGAAAGTGATGGTGAGACACATTTAGCTTTCAGTGTTGATGCAGCATTTACATTTGACACTGTGACAATGGTGAAAAGTGAGCTAAAGAAAAAATAAAGTGGCAACGTTTGAGCCTTGACTTGGTTAACTGACTTAAATTCTTGGCTACATAATGGCAGCAACTTTTTGTTCCTTACAGTACATGCTGCTATTATCTGGTCAGGGCACAAAATGAAAGGTTGAACACCCTAACCCCCCTTAAATGCAATTGTAATTGATTATACCCAAGTATATGTGGTAAAGTAATTATTAAATACATATATAGATCATCCCAATTAAATACATCAAATATGTAAATGTTTTCAACATGTCACTTTTATTCATATATTTTCTATTAAATAAATAATCCCAAAATGGTATTAGTATACTAATATACAAGTGGGTTCTTCTTGTCCATGAAACGTTGAATGTTGTGGAACTAGAACCCTTTCTGTAAGCATGGAGGATCTGACGTAGGTTTAGGCTTTAACTGAAAGCTTTGAGTGCAGCAGTGAAGTTAGATCACCTGTAGCACAGGTGAGAAAAGGAGATTTCTGAGGAGATAAAGGGTTAAAAACGAGTGTTTCACTACGTCCCTCACTGGAAATGATATCAGTTTCCTTTTTTATTTCCTCAATCTCTTCCAACATTGTGGTCCATTCTCTTCTTTTGCACAGATCCTCTCTCATGGGTGAGGAAATACTTCTCCTTCACCTCTTCCACTGATGGTGAAAATCTGACAGATATTGTAGGATGAAGAAGAGCATAAGGCAAGGCAAGGAAACACAATTCATACTCTATGTTCATATTACATCTCACATGCTCATTCATCACCTTCTGATGACATCATAGTCCATCAGGTGAGTGCACCAATGAATCAACACCTTTAACTAATGAAGACAGATGTTCAGGCTGTAAATATGAATAACTGGATAAAAAAGTCCAGTCTTGAGTAATATCTGCATGATGTCACTGTCTCCACCCCCTTTTTTGCCATCTGATGCCCAAAAGCCTTTGATTGTGTGTGAAATGTGCCAGAAACCTTATTCCTGCTGGAGAATTCTCATCTTCCTTCAAAAATGTTCAGTAGTGTCAGTAACACCAGCTCTCGCTGCTTCATACTGATGAACATTGATGTGAACACTGATCAGACACAGTATCTCATACATCAAACTTCACACTTCAGTATCTCCTACAGTGGAGCAGAGAATGGACAGATGAAGAGACAGAAAATAAAGAAATCTGCTCTGTTGACTGGTGAGTAATAAAGGAGCTACAGAATAAAACGCAGACAATTCAATCCATTTAGTTTTATTATTATAATATGGTGTAGAGCTGGGGGATAAAAAGGTAACAATAATTATTGCAAAATAACTTTGCTTTGATACAAACATGGTCGATACAACTAATTCCATCCATGTTTTCACAGAAAAGCCAATGAGAATAGAGCCACAACAAACCAGTCAGGTGACTGACTAACCTGGTCAGAGGATGGCATTTCTGGCTGGTTAGCAGCACACATGCTAATGCTACTTCAGTTGCATATGAATGGAATTTGATAAACTAATGGGTGTCCTGTAATACCTGAAAGCTTTTGACTTGTCAGAATAAATATTTTACTCATTTACCAAATTAAGCAATTTCATCCTGGATCAAGTTTTTCTGAAAGTACAGATGTATAAAGTTTTACAGTACTACACATGCTCTGACTGATAATAAAAAATATGATTTGTTTCATATTGTGATTTCAATATTGACAGATATGGGAAATAAAAAATCTTGATTCTCTGAAATTCTGAAATCTCTGAAATTAATGTACTATATATTGAAGTTAAATAGAATTAAACCTTCTACATTTCCAAACCTACTACAACTGTCCCTGCAGTAGTTTATCCAGCATTAGTATCCTACACATGTAGGCATCTATAAATTGCTTTATGTGGAAGCAAACAAACTATAATAGAAGCTGCAAACTGGTACCAAACACAGAGCCTACAAGTGTTTCCTCAGTGTAACTGTAGAGCGACACAAACACCAGTACACACTCAGAACAGTGTAGGTTACAGTGCAGGTTCTGCATAGAGCTCAGATATAGAAATCACCATTTAGATGCCAGATGTTACAGATTAAAGGTGGCATAATTATGGGGCATGGTTTATCAATGACTGTACCCCACCTGTCTTCTAAAGTAGCCTTTAATCATGCCAACGACACAATACACCCTCCCATCCAATCACAACACCATGAAGAAAAAGAAAAAACATGTAAGATAGTAAAACATATAGTAGACATCTAATAAAAAGTACAAAAAAAGCTAAAATCAGCTAAATTAAATGAGAGTAATGTAGCATCTTTACATTTTTTATATACCAGCAGTGTGAATGAACACTTTCCCATTAAAACTAAATCCTTCAAATATACAAGTATTCAAAGTCCAAAGCTAGATTTTATTTAAAGGTGTTTTGTTTTGCAGAGACCTTGGTATTAAGTATTCTGTTCTATTTTGGTGGAAGTACATTGTGTGCATCTAGCTGTCGCTTTTCATTGGTTTTTGTCGTCTGTATTTTACATAAATTTGTCATTAACATCTCAGTGTTTCTGCAGTGTTGCTGCTCTTCATCAATCTTCTGGACCCCTTCTGTTTGCAAGGGCCTGAACTTCCACTCTGCTGGCTTTCTGTCTCTCTCTCAGAGTTTCTGTGAGTTCTCTTCCTGGCACCAATCAGGGCTGGTGAGCGAGTTTTCCTCATCTCTCCATCATTGCTGGTGGATGCTGGGTTGACAATGTTCCGACTAACGCAATACAGTTTGCTTGGCATGTGCAGTAATTCTTACATGAGTAGTCATGCAAACTGCTCATAAGGTGATTAAAGTTCATGGTACTAGACTCACTGCTGTTTAGCTGGTTCTTACTTTAACTCTTGGAGTATACACATGTACTGTGGGCTTGGATTGGTTATGACTATCTGGACCGATCATCTGCAAAAGAGTGTGGAATTGCCCACTGGTGTTGACAAATTCATTGTGCATTCAGATCTCAACAGCTGTCTCTCTGCGCTTCACCTTCCTTCCGTCAGCTCTACTCATTCTGATGGATTGCATACTACTGTCTCAATCTGGAGTAAACTGTAATCACCTAAAAATGGGTTTTGCTAATTCTAAACCTGGTTCATCCTCTTTAACATTCATCCATATTTTTTTTCAGCCAAAGAGCATTTTTTCATCTCAGCAATATTTTACATATCCGCTCAATAGTCTGAAAGCTGAGGAAATACTTAATGCTTTCAGTACCTCTCGGCTCTCTAAAGCAATGCACTTCTTACAAAACCTACCCTCCAGCTTTAGTATATACAAATCTATGCTCCGTGTTCACCTTTACTATTAAAAAAACAAAAACCTGAGTATCTTGATCCAATTTGTCACAACCATCACTGATTAGCTATATTTATATCATATAGATTTTCTCCTCATTACTTTCAAAGCCATCCATGATTCTTCTCCTGTACGTCTCTGAATGTCTCTACTTATACTCTCCTGTTCACTCTTTCTGCTCCTCTGAAAATCCACCTTTCTTTGATGGAAGGCAGATCATTTGGTTTCCACACTCCCAAACTCTTTGTCTCTTTTCTCTCGTCTATCAAAACACAATTAAAAATTCTCTCTGCACTGTGCGTCGTCTTCTACCACCTAAAATCTTTCCTATTCACACTCATCCACTGCTCTAAATAGAAGTTCTTTAGTTTGTCTTATTGGTAGGGTTCCCGTTTTTGCATTAATTGCAATGTACTGTTTGGTCTGTTAATAATAATTTTATAATTTTAATAAAACGACTGCGCCTCTGTTTTTGACTCTGAAGCATCCACAGTTTTGACAGATGGTAAATAAATTAATGAAAAGATTTAAAGTCAGAGACTTTAAAGTTTCAAAGTTAAAATAACCTAAAATCAAACTATTATTCACATAAGTAAATGTGGGAAATCAATTGGGTTTCTTGGGTGTTCTGTTCAAATTTCAAGCAACTAAGTGAGAAATGAGCGATTGGTGAGGCTTAAAGAAACATATTTGATTAAAAAGAGGGCCAAACTTCAGTTATTCATAACTGAAATGTATTTGGAGTAAAGCCATAGGATTTAGCAAGGTCCCAAATATTTAAAAGAATATTCCATGTGATTTTTTTCTTGGTCGATGTAAATTGACATAAAATGTTTTTTGCTGTTTTTTGTTTGTAACCTTTTTTCCTTTCAAATTCCTGAAGTTTCATCCACACTCTGAACATTAATGTAGTTACACTCCAGTTCGACTCCACTGATGGTTTCTGAGGGCACCACTCTCTCAGCAGGAGTACGTTTTTCTCCAGTGTGAATGCGCTTGTGTCTTTGTAGACTACTCTGTTGATTAAAACACTTTCCACACACTAGGCAACGAAACGGCTTCTCTCCAGTGTGAATGCGCTGGTGTTTTTGCAGATTGCCAAACTGATTAAAACACTTCCCACACTCTGAGCAGAAATACGGTTTCTCTCCAGTGTGAATGCGCAGGTGTTTTTGCAGATCACCACGTGCAGGAAAACTTTTCCCGCATTCTGGGCAGTGATAGGGTTTCTCTCCAGTGTGAACGCGCTGGTGTATTCGGAGATGAGTCTGTTCATTAAAACTCTTCCCACACTCTGAGCAGTGATACGGTTTCTCTCCTGTGTGAATGCGCTGGTGTTGTTGGAGATAAATCTGTGCAGGAAAACTCTTCCCACATTCTGAGCAGTGAAATGGTTTCTCTCCAGTGTGAATGCGCTTGTGTATTTGAAGATAACGCTGTTCAGTAAAACTCTTTCCACACTCTGAGCAGTGATATGGTTTCTCTCCAGTATGAATGCGCTGGTGAGTTCTGAGATGACTCTGTACAGTAAAACACTTCCCACACTCTGAGCAGTGATATGGTCTTTCTCCAGTGTGAATGCGTTGATGTACTAGGAGACTGTCCTGTCTTGTGAAACACTTCCCACACAATAAGCACTGATGCGATCTCACTTTATCCATTTTTGTTGGTGCCTCTGTAAGAGACATGTTGGTATGGAGGGCAGCAGTGGAGGTTTCCGGGGGACTTGAGCTACTGGATGCCATGTTCTCCTCGCTTCCAATTTCACCAAAGATGTTCATCATGATGTAATTTATTAATGTGTCTGCAGGTGTAAATTGGAAACCTTTATGAATGTGGATGCTGGAAGCAGGAGAACACTTGAGATCGTTGTATCTGGAGAAGAAAGGGAGAGGATTTTAATGGCTGTCAGAATGAAACACAATAGTGATAAATGTTCAGTTAGATTAGGGTTTAAAATGAATTACACACAGATTAAACATTCATAAAGTTTTTCTACATTTCTGTGCAATATATAAGCCCACATCTTAGATTTAGAAGCTTTGTTTTAAATGTACAAAACTCTGTTTCTCTGTATGACAAGCATGAAAGGTCTGCACTTCATGCTCAAACTTGATCTAAAACGATCAAAAAGGCACTTTAATGAAGGTAGCAGTGCTGTAGTTAGGTAAAGTAAAAATTGGCTAAAATATTTACAAGCTAAATAAGGGAAGAAGTGTGGTTTTAATGTCAATACATAAAACTGAGTGAAGAAATGGTGGAAAAAAACAACAGTGCTGTGTGAGGGCCTGTGTGATTCCTGGAGAATTTTAGCTGAGTTGATGTTTTTCAAAATGTTCATGTCACTTTAGTGCCTTTACACCAAACTTGAACAACTGTAGTGTCTTTTCCTGCACAATGTGCAGTAGCTTCACGTTTAACTGGTTTTAACTCTAAATGCATCATCATTCTCCAGCCAGCAGGTTAAACCTGCACTTACCCCCATACAGACTAAAGTACAAATAACTGGACCTTAACTTAAAAAAACACCACATTACTTCACAAACCATCCATGTTAATCTGTGGGGATAAATTCTGAGCAAGTTGCATTTTATATCAACTATCAGTCCCTCCTTGGTCTCGGTTTTAGTCTTATTACAGCTATACCCGGACCACTGAAAGAAAAACCTAACACAATAGAACCAATATACAGAATCCCATCAAAGAATATTGAACAAAATAACTAAAAAAACCCAAAAAGCATTAAAACACATTTCTAAATGTAACATTTTAAAGATCTTCTGCATAAAACATTTGCTTAATAGGTATTTTAAGGGCTTCAATTCAGATGTTTTAATTTATACTTTAAGACTCAAAAGAAAAACCATGGGTCATCTTCTAGAGAAACTTTCTTTACGAAAAAACATAAGGAAAGTGTAGACAAGAGACACAGAGAGACTGGTGACAAATGTTTTCTCCAATTAAGCAGTATACTCTGTAGTCTTCCAATAATTCCCAGAAGCAGAACAGAACGATTGTGATACATATTTTACCAGCACATCCAAATTAAATGAATTTGTGCATTAAATGTGTTAGTCATTTATCCCAAGCTACATTAATAGATTTGGGTGACGTTATCAGATTAGGGAACGATACTGAATAAAGTTAACACCACAACAATAACCACGAGCAAATTACTGCTTCTTCTACTGCCATTGCATCTAAACTTGTGGAAGTAGAGAAAATGGTTTATTTTAAGGAGTGTTCATTTGTCAAATTAAGGTAAATATAACATTGGCTATTGGTAACAATATTGGCATCTAAAGTTTTGATTTAGAGAAAATGTTGTGTGTGTGTGTATAGTATGAGTATTTGAACTACATGAAAATTGGAAGATGGGAGATTGAAGACAATGCCATTTCGAAGTCTTACACATATATCCTTGTTGGTGTTCATCTCTGAACTTCTGGAGGAGTGCTGGGTGATGTGTGGTGGAGGAGCAGTGGTGCTACAGGGCAGCAATGTGTTAGAGCATCAGAGATGCTGTCTGGTGTTGCCGGATGTAGCTCAGACGTTGTTTTGTGATTAACGCTAAAAGATTTCCACGTGGTTAGGACTACCCATGCTAATGGTGACAAATGTAGTTCTGCTTTTGCTTCCACCATGGTGTTTCCAAAGAGCATAAAAACAGACATCTTGCCATTCTTGTGTCACCTGGTAAAATCTGTCCAACGCCTTAATTTGGTCTTATGGTAAAAGCTGAGGTTTGTTTGTCCATAGTTTTGATGGTGGTCTTGAGAGTGGCAATTTTTATTTAGTGCCACTTTTGATTTTTGGTGAGTTTTACATTGATGCGATTACAAAAATGTCTGCATTCTATATGAATAAAGTTAATTGGTTCACTGACTACTAATAACCAAAAGTCGCAGTTCTGTGTCTGCGTTTGTGCACCAAATTGCCCGCCATGAACTTCCTGAAACTGTCGGGGGGCTACGCTTTGCCACGTTATGATGAAGCATTTTGAACTTCCGTTGTTGCGATTTTCTTCATGGTTCTGATGAATATTAGCCAATGAACTCCTCTGTCCATTCTTAACCACATGTGGCCATAACGACCAATTTCTCCCTCTTTCTAGGCCCAACAAAACATCACAATTATCTCCAAAATCACAGGAGAAATAGCTAACATTAGCATCCTCGGCTCAGTATGGAGGAAGCTGCTTCTGACTTCCTTCGCATACTTTACATTTTGCACTTTACAAAAAGAAAGCAGCTCTACATTATGTTTTTGTAAGAGAAAGTTTAAAAACACCGTGTAAATAGCTCTTTACCTGCAGCTGAGCGTTTTCTCTAACAGCGCCCTAAACCTCCAGACGACGACGACAACAGCTTCTTCTTCTTCTTCTTCTTCGCGCAAACGGTTTAAGAGGCTAATAGAACGTTCGCCCCCATCTGGACGAAAGAGGATTCACACTCGGACCAGTGTGTTTAAATGCACCCTGGTGCATCATCAAACAAAAAATATCACAAATAAGACCCAGGACAGCCAAGCAGCTAGAATCCACACCAAATTAATATATTAATAAAATATTAACTCTGCCACTAGATATAAAATGCTAGGTGCTACATGCTAAAGCTAGTTTTATAGTTCTAGCATAATACACACCTCCCCACATATCTAATTACGTACTGGTGAAATATCAATGAATGATTGGTCCAGTTGCCAGCATTGCATTTGCATATTTGTCTTGATTGCATTTCTTCATGTGATTGCAGCAATACATCATTAGCCCTTTTGGAATGGAACATTGATTGTGGGAGCAGGAGCAGATTGCTGTTCCCAACTGGAGAAGAAAAAAGGAGGTGAAAACACATTAAGATGAAAACTTATCATAATTAAACTTTATTCAGATTCTATTCAATACAGTTCAACAATCTCTGAAGATATATCTGGATTATATGCTCACATCTACAACATTAAGTAGTGTTGTTTATGTATAATGCTTGATTTATGTACCATGTGTCTGTTACAAAGAAGTATTTACAGTCATTATCTTGGTGAGATTCTTCATAGAAAAATAATTAAAATAAACAGAAGTGAAATTAATTTTGGGAATTTTTTGTTTGATGTTCTAATAGCAAAAGCTTAGAACATGGGTAGTCGACAAAAATGCTCACTGCAGATCTCTGTAGATACTTAAGACTAATGTGTTCTAGGATTTTCCATCTACAGCCACAGCAAGCTCCATGATCATCTGTGATTAGAACTCAACAAGAGGATCTAGCGTGGCCATTTCCTGAGTAAGAACAATTATATCAGACAAGAGCATGTGTTAAAATACTCTACAAACCTGTATCAGATCAGGTTCTTTACAGTTTTTTTATCACTGATCTGCAGGCAGTAAATGTTATATTTTGCATTAGGAAGGTGAGGTTCTGCATATTTATTAGACACTATACTTGACTCAATCCCATCTCACATGCTGACTTGGCTTTTTAAAGGAACGTGTGTCTGTAAACTCAAATCTCAGTCATTATTTCTACATAATTTCCTGGAGCTTTTACTTATTAGTGTAATGTGAATTAAAGGGAAGACTCGTGATGTTCTCTAATAAATCTACATTAAATGTAGGGAAGTATTTTTTTTTAATTGGAGGACATTTCAATCAGAATCAGATTCTGATTCTGATTCTGATTGTGGATTTAACGTTGATTATTAATTCACTTTTTAAAACATTATCAGTCACACAAATTTATCATGTTTGTTTTCATTTCAATGTCCATTTATATACAGTGAATAAGCATTTGTCTAAGTTTGTCTAAAGACTGGTGTGATAACAACGGCCCAAGTGTTATTCCCCTGATGTCCGAGGAGGGGCGCTGTTTCTATAACTGTGAAACTCTCAAACCGATAACGCGGAGAAGAAGAATCTTTGTTGTCGTTTTTGTCGTCTTGAAGTTCACGGAGTTCACGGTGCTGGTAGAGAAACAACAGCTCCAGGTAAAGCTGTGTTTTAACTCCCTCTTACATAAATTATTTTTTTCTTTTTGTAAAGTGAAAATATGTAAAGTGTGTGAGCGAACACAGAAGCAGCTTCTCCAGACTGAGCTTAGCTGAGGAGGCTAATGTTAGCCCTTATTACTGTGAGTTTGATTTTGGGAATATATATATATATATATATATATGTGTGTGTTTGTGTGTATAATTGTATTTAAATATTTGTTATTATGTAAAATGAGTTACAAGTTATTTCTCCTTCAGTTATCATAGTTATATGGTCCTTTCAGACAAGATATACTTTTGAATTTTGAAATAATATTTGAAGCTGTTGGAGGTTCCTAGTGTCCACTTTCCTATAGGTGGTCATTTACTCTCACAAACAGAAACGTAATAAGCAATAATATCTTGGGACTGATGAAGACAGGAGAGACTAAATGGAAGAATATTGCATTTCAGTATGTCTAGTACTCAGAGAGAACTCATGTGAGTGTAGGAACACATTTAGAGACATATTTTTCATAACATTGTCTCTATCTGACAGTAGCTGGCACCATTTTAGTTTTCTGACAAACTGTTTTGAGCATCATTTAACGTCCTTAAATGTATTCATTATCTCTGATATATCAAAATGTTCTTTCAGTATCTGATGTGAGTCTTCCTGTATATTAGCATGCTAGCATGAATGTGGTGTGGTGTTGTGCAGTGTAGTGCAATATTGATATTTGGGGTGCAGTTATGGCCTAGTGGTTAGGACCTTGCCCCTTTCCCCTTGCCCCAGAAACACCACCTGCACCCTGGCACAACTGATGTACCTTTGAGCAAGGTTTCGTCCCCATTACACTGCTCCCCGGTCACTGTTGTTAGCTGCCACTGCTCCATGTGTGCAGGTGTGATGGGTTAAATCAGAGGTCACATTGTATTGTGGTGCACTTTGTGTGTGATCACAAGTGACCAATAATCACTTACAATGGTACTTGAAAATATCTGACCTTTAACACTTTCCTACTACTTTTTTTATTGTATTAGATCATGTATTTATTGAAAGCAAAATCCAATCTGCATGTAGTAAAAGTAATTGAACCCTAAATATTTTCAAATAATTTAAAGGTGGAATCAGAGTTTGATGATTTCAGTCAGTGGGATGACGATTATATGAGTCAGAGTTGGAGACTCTGTTTTATTTAAAGAACAGAAGTCCAACAAAGCCTAATCACAGATACAACACATTTGTGGATTTGTGTCATAGTTCAAGGATCTTTGAGGAAAAAAAGAGTTGTTTAAAGATTCAAGATTCAAGAGGTTTTTATTGTCAATACAGCTGTATACACAGTACACAGTGTATTGAAATAGCGTT
>JBBIGC010138799.1:0-21454 GCA_037576955.1 Lepidarchus adonis
CCATTGGGTTAGAGTACTGTCAATCTAACAATGTCCAGCACCATTGGGTTAGAGTACTGTCAATCTAACAATGTCCAATTCCATTGGTATAGAGTACTGTCAATCTAACAATGTCCAACACTATTGGGTTAGAGTACTGTCAGCCTAACAATGTGCAACGCCATTGGGTTAAGTACTGTCAATCTAACAATGTCCAACACCATTGGGTTAGAGTACTGTCAATCTAACAATGTCCACCAGCACTGGGTTAAAGTACTGTCAATCTAACAATGTCTAACACCACTGGGTTAAAGTACTGTCAGCCTAACAATGTCCAACAGCACTGGGTTAGTATACTGTCAGCCTAACAACGTCCAACAGCACTGGGTTAGAGTACTGTCAGCCTAACAATGTCCAACAGCACTGGGTTAGTATACTGTCAGCCTAACAATGTCCAACAGCACTGGGTTAGAGTACTGTCAGCCTAACAATGTCCAACTGGATTAGAATAATACTTAGGGTAAACTGTAGACTGGACATACATAAGCATGTTATACATATCAAGCAACTTTCATGGATGCACTGAATGATTTAATTTTTTTAAACAAATGTTACCTGAGGGGTGTATGTGCGAACACAAATGTCCATTTTGATTGGACATTAAATGGACTTTACCCTGCCAGGATTGACAGCGAGCGAGTGGGTGTGTTAATGACATTTCTATGCAACTGGTCTGAAACCCTGAAGAAATAAGGAAGAAAATGGAGAAAAGAAGAAATGAATGTCTAACTGTCTCAGTGTTGGGATTAGGCATGACCATACAGACACCACATGGAAACTCTCCAGCTGTGTACTACAACTACAAAAGGGCAACTCTGAACAATGTTCGTTTTAAGTCCATGTTTTATACTGTCCGTCACTGTATTGCAGTCTTGTGATTTGGTATTACTGTGTGTACTATAAGTGTTGCACCAGAGCTCTTCATCCTGTACCTGTGTAATAATCATAAAGCTGAACCAAAGCGCAGGGCAGCTTCGAGCGTCCCCAGAAAAGATTGCAGGCACTTATATCACCGTTCTGAGAACAGCTACCTCAGACGCAACCTAAATCCAGAAACACTGGTCACGGGTCAGCTCCAAAGGGCCACCTTCACTTGCTGTCTACCTTATTATGGAAGAGGACAGTGGACCGTTAAACTCTGAATGGCAAAGAAAGAGTGAGAAAGTAAAAAAACAGAGCTTCTTTCTTTTTCAGAGCTGGTGATGTAACTCAGCAGAGACCATTAAGCAGTCTAATGGATATTCTCTCGCTGAGAGTGAGAGCGGCATCGTAACGTTCCAAGGCTTAGGCCTATTCATTAGAATGATTTAAAAGTGCAAAAAACATTTTATGGCTCCAAATTGTCAGCGAGTGTGGTATAATTCAGCAGCCTCCGAGTTAGCCAATTAAAACATTTAACGATCATAAGAGTTGCCACAATGTTACTGTAATGAAAACAACACACACACACACCAGTACGTGACAGTATATATATAGCAGGCCAGCAGGCAAGGAAAAAGTTCAGTTCAGCTCTTTAAAGAGCCCTACTCTTTCCTGGAATTGATCTCCCTGAATGAACTTATAAAATTTCCAAATTTTTTGCTAAAAGGTATAAATGGACTTCACCTATCTCTTCAGAGAGACATTTACATTAACAAGAACGAAGCACAAAAGTTCATTCGTCATGGGGAAGCTAGAGCCAATCCCAGCTGACCATGGGCCCTAACCAGCGTTCACCTTGGAAAGGAGGCTAACCCATCACAGGGCAACACAGATAGACAGCCTATGGGTAATGTAGAGTAGCCAGTCAACTTAAACCACAAGCCTTTGGACTGTGGGAGGAAACCGGAGCACCCGGAGGAAACACACGGGAACATGCAGAGAATGTGTACACTCCACACAGAAAAGCACCTGTGGCCGAAATGGGGATGGAACCCAGGACATACTTGCTGTGAAGCTACAGCACTAACAATTGTGCCATTCCCAAAATACAAAAGCTGTAGAGATTAATAACTATAAAAACTGTATGTCTATATGAGATTGGTCTTTCCACTGATGTGTGAAGACATATATATTAATAGGCAGTGCATATAAGTGGGGATACCGCACTCTAGGTGATACATTGATTGTGGTTTTCTACAGTCTAACAGCAGATGGAATAATTGACCTGCGGTAGCTCTTCTTCCTACATAAGGGGGGTGGCAGTCTGTTGCTGAAGGAGCTGTGCAGCGCTCCCACTATCACGTGCAGAGGGATTGTCTAAGACTGATGTAAGTTTGGCCAATTTCCTTCTGTCCCCCACCTTCTCCAAAGAGTGGTCCAGGAACTCACATTCCTGGTCAGCTTGTTCATTCTCCTCCTGTCCCTCTCTGAAGAACAACTACAGTCAAAACTCTGTTAGCTCGCCCCCTGTTAGCTCGCCAACCTCGCCTCTCACCCTGGCCACCATAGCTTCGGCCTCTTTAGCTCACCAAACTTGGGTCCGTGTTAGCACTGTAGCCTAGAATGTGCTCAGTCATGCTAACTCTTTAGGTTGGCTCCAGCTGCTACTGCTACTACTACTACTACTGCTACTGCTGTTGCCGCCACTGTTTTCTCATTATTAACTCATGCCTGATTAACTCATGCATGTAATGTAACATGCTAGCATCATGCGGCATATATGAACTAGAGCTTTTCCAAAGATGTACTTTGGCATCTATGCTTACTTCAGAGTGAAAGGGTGGAGCTAAATTGATGTACACTGAACAACTGGATGTATTAGGGGTGAAATATAAGGACAAATATTATATTACATCAGGTAATAACACAGTACACAATTAAATATTCTGACACACCTGATATCAAAACAGCCTGTGCTGCACTAAATCAAACCAGTCAGAGCTAATTGGGTTCACTTTCTTCTGTTTTTTGATTGGGGTCTACAAGTTAAGCTCACAAAAGCATATTTTGTATCATGAACAATATTTGTAACTTAAGGTCAGTAAAACTACATGCATAAACATGTTACGGCAATAGACACAGGTGGATGTAGGGATCACATCTCCGAATTCCTATAACCAGGTATGCACATAAGTGGTGTCCAGGTATGCAAAAATTTTGAATGCGTAATTTATTTTATGTCACTATGGAACCTTTGATGACAGGTCATCAACACGGGACCGTAAAGAACCATAAATCTCTGGGCAGGGTTGTCCACACAGCCAAACGCGTCATTGGTTCCAGGCTCCCCTCCCAGCAGAACATCTACAACCAATGGTGCAAATGCAGAGCAACCAAGATCATCCAGGGCCTTACACCCCAACAATAACCTGTTCTGTCTGCTGAGATCAGGGAGACGTTTTAAATATAGGGCATCCACTTTTACTTTACAGTTGTATGTTCAAAAAACAAGCAGCTTTGGCATTTCGTCACCTGGAAACTGAGCCAGAGCAGGAAAAGCATTCAGAAAAGTGGCTCCAAGGTGTGCTGTGAAGCCAATGAAGCCGTTGAAATGTGGTGCAAGATATATGTTGCTTGCACCCACACGTTGCAGACAAAACAAGTGTACACACAGGCTCAAAGAATTTCAGTCATTCTGTGTTTGACAAACATGAAGAGCACATGAACATAGTAGCAGCTATTTCTAATAAACAAGTTAGCCAGGACAAGATTTCCAGTCACGCATTAGCAAAATGGTGAAACAAGTTGAATGGAGAACAAAAGCAAGTGTGCCTTGTGTAATATTTTTTTTCTCTTGAGGAACACTGCATACTGTATACTAAGACCTTGGGGTGAATAGCAAACTCTGTCTCATGGTTGTCTCCTGAGTAACTAATTGAAAAGGATATGGCACCACTGTCTATAACCATATTTGGCCATGTGACCCCACTGTTAGGTCGCAAACAAAACTCCCGAACTTGTACAAATGCACCTCAAAAATTCAAAAGATGTGTACAGGATGCACATATGTACAGGACAATGTTGGGTATATTAGGCTAAAGGTAGGCACACAACAATGTGCTTATGGAAGACATGTGAGACACACACTCCAGGCAAGAAGTGTGACACCTAGTGCCATTGAGGTTTGTGTTTAAGCAGGTCCACATATAACGAGTCACTGGGACACTATAGAGGAGCTAAAACATTCCATATAGAGACAGGTGCTTTACACCATAGGCCCCATCTACACATAGCAGGGAATTTCTGAAAAATGCCTACAACAGTGTTTCTTCATTGAAAATGTAGAATTCCGGAAATGACTTCTAAGGTTGAGATTTTTCAAAATACAGTTTTTGCATTTATATGTGAAGATTTTGGTAAAAACATTGCAATTGATGTTTTAATTTGCTCATCGTCTCAAATCCCTACAGGAAGAGGTCAGGTCGCCAAACTGATTTTAAAGATTTTATTAGACAGAGAGAAAAATAAAAAAGTTAAACATTTTTGGAAAGTCAAAATTCTCCTGTTTTGAGGGACAGAGACAGAAATATAGAGAGACAGACAGAGAGAGAAAGAGGGAGAGAGAGAGAGACTCAGATTTGCCCACCGGGAGTTTGAAATCTGAGCACAGGTGGAAATGTATGTGTGTGGGTGAATATAATGGGCATGTAATGGGTGTGTTCAGAGCCATGTGACAACACACACTGATGCATGTTGGCGTGTTTAAGTGGCGTCTGTTTTGTGTGTGTGAGTGAGAGATTATTTTCCCTATGTGTCCTTGAAAGAGGACAAAACGTCTTGTTTATGATAAGCGAAGCTGTGCTGCGTTGGAGACACTGTGTCTGATTTAGAGCTTACAGTGATTTACAAATGTGTCCAGTTCTGTGACCTCAAATTTGCCAGTTCTGTGACCCCAGAAATAACATAATTGAAAATGGAGAATTCCAGAAAAGCGATAAAGATTTTTTAAAACGGCGTTTTTGCATTTACATGTGAAAATTTTCATATAAACTGTGCGACTTCATCTCCTTGGAAGTCACACTGCGCACCATGTTTGTTTTCGCCCGCCTACTGGAAACAGTAATGACTTCCCCTGCCAAGACTGCCACCTGTTGCTTTGGCTCGTTTTTGATAGAGTTTGACATCGTTTTTTGCATTTACATATGGACAATGATATTTTTTTTAAATGTGCTCATGTGGATGTTTTTTTTAACCATTATCATTATCAAAATACCTGGCTATGTGTGGACAGGGCCTGAAACACATGTGAAGGGCCTGATACAAGCACAAACCATACCTGCGCATCCCTATTTTGGAGAAAAAGCATGGAAGATGCAAAAGTGGGTGGTATCATTGGACATGTACTTTCTTGGTAATTAAACATTGGTGAAACATAATTTGTAGGTTAAAATGATGTAATCAGAGGTGGAGATGATGTTTGTAATTGTATAAAAAGTCTGTTCAGGGACGAGTGGCTCAGAGGACGCTCTCACTGGGGACTTGGATGTTGACCTCTTCAAATAAAGAAGTCTTCAGTGCCTATTCATCAACTCCAGCATATTCTTTGGCTCAGAAGATGTCTTAGCTTAGTTTTATCTTCAATTTCCACAATAACAGGAGCATCATAATGCAGTCTCTCTCTCTCTCTTTCTCTCTATCTCTCTGTCTCTCTTTCCCTCTCTATGTCTGTCTCTTTCTCTATCCTTCTCTCTCTCCATCTCTCTCTCACTCTTTCCATCTCTTTGTCTCTCTCTTTCTCTCTCTCCATCTCTCTCTCTCTCTCTCTCTCTCTCTCTCTCTCTCTCTCTCTCTCCATCTCTCTCTCACTCTTTCCATCTCTCTGTCTCTCTCTCTCTCCGTCTCTCTCTCGCCATCTCTCGCACTCTGTCTATCTCTTTTTTTCTAGCTGTCTCTCTCTCTCCGACTCTCCATCTCACCGTCTCTCTTTCTCTGTCTCTCTCTCGCCATTTCTGTCACTCTGTCTATCTCTCTTATTCTAGCTGTCTCTCTCTCTCTCCGACTCTCCATCTCTATCTCTCCATCTCTCTCTCTCTTGCCATCTCTCTCTCTCTCTCTCTCTCTCTCTCTCTCCATCTCATATGTAAATTCCTCTCCTTTTACATTTTTGTTGTGACTAAATAAAGGTCTTGTAAAATTAAAAAGGAAAATCTCTATCTATCTCTCTCTCTTTCTGGACACAACTGTTTTAAAGTTTAAACAGCCTTGTCTTTTGACTTCAAGACCAATCGGATCTTCATTTACATTTCTGAACCCTTTATCTGACTGACTACATGGCACCAACACCCATTTTAGGTTCAACAGGTTCAATCTGGTGTCCGGTGGTCATCAATAGGCCATTCTCAAACCAGGAATAAAAATACTCATCCTCAAACCAGCCAAACCAACTCAAAGTCTGCCTTAACTCAGGGCTCATTCTCTCTTTGGGGATGCCCTAAAGAGAGGACCCCTCTTCCACTTACTAACACCTGTTTCCAGATTTAGTGAATTGACCTCTCCCTGGCCATCAAGTCCTACATGAATATTCATAAAAGTTTATTTCAGCAAGAATGAATTGTCAAAACATGTTTAAATCATGGGACTGTGATGGTCACTCTAAAAGCTTGCGTCTCTTGAGGTCATCAATGGTGGATTTCGAGGTTTGTTTAGGATCACTGTCCTGTTGTAGAAGCTCATCCTTTTTTAAGCTTTAGGTTTTTTACAGATGGTGTGATGTTTGCTTCTAGAACTCTAGAGCTGGTATTTAGTAGAATCCATTCTTCCTCCTTCTTTTTCAAACATGTCTTTGCTGATTGTGGCCAAAAATATATTTTTTAACTTCATCAGTCCACAGCATCAGGCTTCTGTAGATGTTCTGTTGCATACTTCTGATGTTGGATTTTATGATGGGGATGCAGGTAATGGTTTCTTTTGCTGAATCTTCCATGAAGGACAGTAGAATGGTGCACCACCACTCCAGAGTCTGCTAAATCTTCCTGCAAGTTTTTTTTACAATGAAATGGGGATTTTGATTTGTCTTTCGGACCAGAATACAAACAGTTCTCTCTGAGAGTTTTCTTGGTCTTCCAGATCTCATCTTGACCGCCACAGTTCACTGTGGAAACTGCAAGTTGACAAAACTTTGCTATCTTCTTGTAGCCTTCTCCTGCATTGTCGGCATCAATAACTTTCATTTTCAGAGTCTTACACAGCTGCTTAGAGGAACCCATGGTTGTTGAGTGTCCACAAACGTGTGCACAAAGTTTGACGAGTCAGAGTATTTGTAAAACTTTGAATTTGGCACCAGCTGACATTTACTAATAAAAACTATTAAAATCTAACCAGCTGATTAAGGTCTGAAACCTTGTCAAAAGAATCAGAGACTTTGGAACTCTTAGGGTGCCCAAACTTTTGCACAATGCCATAATAATGTTTTTACTTTTTATTTTTGTTTAATTTATGGCAAAAATGTAACTATGCGTCAATGTTTGCTGAAAATATTATGTATTCTTTTTTCATGTCCTAGACAGACTGTTGACATCTTTTCAAATACAAAATCACCAAAATCTGTTATTTATAAAGGGGTGCCCAAACTTTTGCATAAGACTATACATTCAGGTTTTACTAAAACATTTTGCATCATATTTGAGCTGAGCGTGTGTGTGTGTGTGTATGTGTGTGTGTACACATCTGGGTGGATCTCCACCACCCTAATGAAGCCATTACCTGCCATATAGCTGTCACAGCAGAGCCCAAGCGTACATGCTCCTTTCCTACCTGCTCCACCAGCCTCTCAGACAGCTGCTGAGTGCCCCCCTGAGGACAGAAAGGAGTATTACATTGAACACCTGCATACAAACATAGGAACACAGATAAGAGCCCACGCCTCCTCACAGCAGCGAGCAGCATAACAGCCTACAGCTGCCTCTGCAAAAACACAAACAGGTTACACCAGCACACAGAGGAGACAGGTCGGAGGAGGAAGTTCAGCCTCTACTAACGAAGCTGAAAATTAGTAAAACTAAGCTACTTTTCCACCTCACCAAGAATCCTATGGAACTATCTGACATATGACACCTCCGTCACCCATTGAGGGCTTTCAAGGTCATGGAGGTACATGGTATAAGAGGATGTGGGACTGGCCTGAACTGAAGAGCATTTCCATACTCTCGAGTAGGGCCTCCTCATACTGCTGACTGTGTGATATGACATTTCGTGGAGCTCCTCTTGGGAATCGGACAGGACAAGCAACAATGAGCCTTGTGTGCCTGTGAGCCTCAACAGTTGTCCCTCCATGGATCACTTTTGGTAGGTGCTAACTACTGCACACCTGGAACACTCCATGAGACCTGCCAAGACCCTTGTCAAATCCTTTTGCTGCTGCTTCCAGCACATCAACTTTGAGAACTGAATGTTGCTGCCTAATGTATCCCACCCAGGTGCCTTTGTAGTGAAATAACTAGACAGTCAATGTTGGTCACTTTACTCGTCAGTGGTTTTAATGTTATTAACATTAAGTAACATTCGTAAAAGTTTGTTGATTGGTGAACAGCCCAGAGGAGGACAGGTACTGATGATGGATAATGGGTTCTGACTTCCAGCTCCAAAACCAATGGATGAGGCTCCATCACAACAGAGAACATGGTTCCATTGCTCCACAGCCCAATGCCAACGCACTTTAAAAGCCCATGTAGGACACGGAGCTCAGACCATCGTATCCTATTAGTGGTTTCTATGGAGATTATACAAACTGTGAGTACATGTGACTCAGGGTCACATGATCTTTTACCTTAAAGCAGGTGGGTTCACTTATTAGAAGGGTTGCCAGGACCCGTGCCTATTTCTTTGACAACAGCTGTCCAGAAATGTTTCATTTTTAAAACGACTGCTCAAAATATTTGCCTTTTTTAAAGCTTTTCCTCTGATGCCCCACTCACTATTGCTCAAACAGCCAGCTGTTCAGGGTTGCCAGATTGGTCAAATTCCCATTCAATATTCTGCTTTATAAATCGCATTCCTGGGACATTTTCTAAAACAAAATAAACTATAAAAGTCACACAAGCACTAAGAACTTTTGTTCAACCAACTTGAGTTTTTTGTAAGGATTAAAAAAATGTAGACTTTGATTCTTTTAACTTGCTCCAAAAATGGAGACAGGGGCCAAATAATAGTGAACATTTAATAGAATATTAGTTAGAATTTTGAAATGTTCCACAATAAGTAGGTGTGATCTGTATAAATGTATGGGTCAAGAGCAAGCTAAACATCAATTCTGTGCAGAAATGCTAGCGTGTTCTTTGGAACCAAGCTCTTCCCTGATGGGCCAGTGTCTTGGTCAGATGAATCCTTGTTTCAAGTTTTCAGAAAAAGCTTATGTCATGTTCAGTCAAGGATTCCATCTACTGTTACCAGTGAAAGGCACAAAAGTCAAAAGTCACATTATGGGAGGTTAAGGGATAAATATATTTGGGCAAAAATTCCAAGAAACTGCAACAATTAGTGTCCTTGGTTCCCAAAGGATTAAAAAGTAGGAAAAAAAAATTCTGGTCCAACTTTATTTGAGTGTGTTTATGTTTAAACATATTTTAAATATGTCAGTAAACATTGGGTCTTACAGAATTATATAAATATAATAAATTAAGATACATTTTATTTGAATAATATAAAAACAAAAAAAATTATTTTGTTATAATAATGATTACTATTATTATTATTATCGTTGTTGTTGTTGTATATTGTGTTGTTGTTGTTGTTGTTGTTGTTGTTGTTGTTGTTGTTGTTGTTGTTGTTATTGATATGGTGCTCAAAAACCTGCATGTGTGCCCTTGCAAAAAAGAAAACAATAATGCAGAAGAACTAATGGCTTTAACAGTACAATAATCCAAAACCATTGAATCAGATATAATAAAAAGGAACCCTCTAGATTACGCTAAGAAATCGCACATAATATATTTGCATTTATTATGCACAATACTAAATATATGTGCATATTCCTCATCCACATTAGAAACCTTGTCTTATCATCTAGTCCATCAGCAGCTGAAGACTGTTCCCCAGCAGAGTCAAGGAAGGAGGAACTAAAAGCCAAAGGAAAGCTCCTCTTCTCTCACACTTCACCTACAGTATATAGATAGCTTATCTTGGCGATTGTTCATGGTTCTCCAGGGTGTGGAGGGGCTGGTTCCTCAACCTGCTGCCTCTATAGCACATATCTATATGTGCTCTAGCTGTATGTCTTTGCATATTCGGGTATGTTCTGTGCAAACATATTCAACAAGTCAAGCCATGAGTCACATGGTAGTTCCAGCACAGTTGCAATGAAGCAAATTTTGGACACTGACATTTATCGGCCGTGCTTGGCTTGAGTCTGAAGACCCGTCAATCAGTAACTACTGATGGTGGGTATGAGCGTGAGCCCCCAAGAAAGTCTCTCACTCACCTTGACCTTGAACTCTTGTGCGGACCCCGGCGTGGTCTCTAACAGTCGCATGACGCCTCCTGCTGCAGCTGAGTACATGAGGAAATAGAGGAAGGACATCTGAGAAGGTTCCATTCCAAACACAGTGCGGCTGCACAGGCCTAGCTCCTCCCTCAGGTCTGTGGGTGCAACACAGAAAACTTGGGCTTGAAAACGCATTGACACTGGAGAAAGGAACAAGAGTCCAAAAACTGCTGCCAGAGGAAAACATCACTTTTTTCTGGGTTTCTGCACTTCACACTAATTAGTTCTTCAGACTGCACAGCAGGAGAACACCATGCCTTCTAACATGCCTGAGAGAAGTGAAAAGTAAGCTTAAAGAAGTGAGAACAAGTGCAAAAATTGTGGTATAAAGTGCTACCTGTGGGTAATAATCACACTAAATAAGACCCTGTGCAGTATGTGCTTTTGCTGACTGACGTTTTCCTGCATAGCTGTCAATGCCACTTGGCTGCTTTCAGTAGAGGAAGGGGAATTTCCTGCTGAAAACTCACCTCTCGTCCAGATGTGCTGACCCATGTACGATTGAAGGGTCATGCTGTCCAGCTGCAGGGCATTAGGGGTCTTCATGGGCTCCTCCACTGACACAGTCTTGCAGAGACGCTCAATCTGAGTAGCATGCATGCCACAATATCACAATAAAGCACTGTCCAAAAGCAATTACATGGGGACCTCGACTTACAACAGGGTTCTGTTCCTCAGTGTGATGTTAGTCAAAACCCCCTTTCATGAGCATCTACGTGTGTAATGCCCTGGGGCCATTCCTCTGTCAGTCCACCAGAGGGAGACATTCACCCACCTGAGGCTCTGTTTCCCCATTTTCCTGAAGGTTTAATTACCATATATCTTCTAATAATAGCCCATCTCTTATTGATGCCTGTTTTCAATAAATGCCAGGATAAAGAGATGTCACGACAAATTGACACAGGTCTGCAGTAAGTTCTTTTCTTATGAAAAATGTTTTATTGTGGAAGGGAGAAAGTCTAAACTAAATTTCTTTATGTAAGTTTTGTCTTTTCGTCTCCACGTCAATCATAACCCCACAAGGGTAATGTAGTTTGAGTGATGGGAACGTTCATTTGATTTAGCGTTCATTCTTTGCGGTAACATACGCAATAAAACATTCAGGTAAAGAAGCTGCACAACATCACCATTCCGTCTGTGAGGGAAATCATAGCCGGTCTCCAACAACCGCCGGTCTCTTTTAAATGCTGGGCCGTCCGAATTATTTTTTTAATAAACACTGGGGCTACTATTGGAAGATATATGGTATATGTACTTTTACTTTCACTTTCACACCATTAAAAAACAAGGTTTGGTGCAGCTTAGTAACCACAAATTTTCATAAGTCGAGTATGTCGTAAGTCAAGGACCCCCTGTATATTTAAAAGAGCCCCGTTTTACAATTTCCTCACATTGAATTTCCTTCCTTGAGACATTCATCTGAGTTTATATGCCTGTTTAATATGGACTTGACCATTTTCACACCTCCCTTCATCCCTTTGAATGAAACAGACCATTTTATCTCTGCATCTTTAAACCCAATATGTGTAAATGAGTTCTGGACTTCCTTCGTTCAAAAAGCAGCCTCAGCTGAAACACTCCTTTTAAACAAGGCCAAACTGCAGCAGGATAAAGCGGTGGATATACACCAAACATTATAACCACCTGCTAAATATGCTGTGAGCCTCTCTTGAGCCACAGAACCAGAGCCCATTATGGGACAGGCTCCACGAGACCACGAAGGTGTGCTATGGTATCTGGCATCAAGGTATTAGCAGCAGATCTGTCAAGTTGCAAAGTGGGGCCTAAATAAATAGAACTACTTTGATCAGCACATTTCCACATTTCCATAAGGGAAATAAAGAGAAAAAAGAGAGAACAAAAATACATATACTATACAGTATTGTCCAAATTGTTTGTTCCCATTTATCTCAGCAGTGAGAGTCTTTCTGCAGCAAAAACACAAGTTATTATTAAAATATATGCAAATAATCAAAAATTTAGGGAAAAAATCTACACCTAAATGATTTCAATTGATGTGCGACACTCTCTCAGCAGCAGGACTTGATTTAACCACTGATGGAGCCCAAAAAAGGGTTTGATGGTCACTACAGATAATTCAGGTCTTCAACAAGGAGAACTCTGGAAATGGGAACCAAACACATTGACAAACATGTACTGTTCACTGTATTAATTTTATTTGGATTGATTCTAACATTAGTGATCAGAAAATAAAACAATAAAAACACTTACTGCTTCTAAACTACTCTTACATACACATTTCTCAGGGGGCTAAGACTTTTGCACAGTACTGAATATATAATGTGTATATATACACCGTACAAAATTAGGTTTTCATGTTTGTCACACTTAAATGTTTTAGATCATCAAACCAATTGAAATGTTACTTGTGTCAAAAACAACACAAGTAAACACAAAATGCATTTTTAAAGTGAATTTTATTACTGTTATGTTTTGTTAAAACATAACTTAGCAGTAATTAATCACATCTGAGTTCAATATCTCTAGCCAAACCCAGACCTGATTACTGCCACATCTGTTTTCAATCAAGAAATCACTTAAATAAGACCTGTCTGTCAAAGTGAAGTAGACCAAAAGATCCTCAAAAGCGAGACATCATGCCGCGATCCAAAGAAATTCAAGAATAAATGAGAAAGAAAGTAATTGAGATCTTTCAGTGTGGAAAAAGTTATAAAGCCATTTCTAAAGCTTTTGGAACTGCACTGAACCACAGTGAGAGTCATTATCCACAAATGATGAAAACATGGAACAGTGGTGAACCTTCCCAGGAGTTGCTGGCCGGAATGACTCATCCAAGAGATCACAAAAGACCCACAACAGCATCCTAGAACTTCAGGCCTCACTTGTCTCAGTTAAGATCAGTGTTCATGACTCCACCATAAGAAAGAAACTGGACAAAAATGGCCTGCATGGCAGAGTGTCAAGATGAAGACCACTGCTGAGCAAAAAGAGCATAAAGGCTCATCTCAGTTTTGCCATAAAACATATTGATGATCCCCAAGAATATTGGGAAAAATAATCTGTGGACTGAAAAGACAAAAGTTGCTCATTCTGGAAGGTGTGTGTCTCAGATTACATCTGGTGTAGAAGTAACACTGCATTTCAGAAAAGGAACATCATACCAACAGTAAAATATGGTGGTGGTAGTGTGATGGTCTGGGGCTGTTTTGCTGCTTTAGGACCTGGAAGGTGATAAATGGAACCATGAATTCTGCTCTCTACAAAAAACTCCTGAAGCAGAATGTCCGGCCATCTGTTTGTGACCTCAAGTTGAAGCAAACTTGGATTCTGCAAAAGGACAATGACCCACAACACTTTTTCACACTACTATAACTTTATTTCGGGCAGTGGTGGCCTAGTGGTTAAATAAAATACTTTGGCACCTAAACATTATTACAGACCAAATAAACCCTTTCATGGAAACCGAATTTATGGTGTTGACTCCAAACTCTCCAGATCTCAGTCCAGTCCAGAGCATCTATGGGATGTTCTGACCAACCATTCCAATCGAGGTCCCACTTTACAACTTGAAACCCACCCCATCATTCAGCACTGATCAACAACCAATGTGTTGGTGTATGTCAGATCTTCTGTCTTCTGTCCTACCTCAGTTGTTTTCAAAAAATTAGATCCAGTATCACCTTCCTCACTCTTAGGCTTAAAAATTCAGCTGCACCCTACATTGTATTCCTTCTCAAAGATGTTTTTTAAGACTGCAGAACCATATCTAATTTCATTTATGTCAGCCTTGTTCCATCTGCCAATAAACATATTATAGTTCATCATATTGTCAAAAGGAGATATTTGGACCCTTCGGTACTATCCAATTTTAGACCAGTCTCTACAGTTTCTGTCCCAAATTTCAGAAAAAGTGTTTTTTAAACAGCTGCAATCTTTCCTGGAATTCTTTTCTTTTCCTTCAATATGGTAGAACATGAGATTCTGCTATGACATCTAGATTCTTGTGTAGGCCATCAAAGGCACGGCCCTCTCATGGTTCCAGTCCAGGCACCACTGAGGTACCTTTGAGCAAGTTACCGTCCCCACTTCACTGCTCCCCGGGCGCTGTTGATAGCTGCACACTGCTCCACGTGTGCACGTGTGATGGGTGAAATGCAGAGGACAAATTTCGTTGTGGTGCACTGTGTGCAGTGGTATTCACAATGATCGGAAATCACGAATCACTAATCACTAATCACTAATTTGACAAGCAGGTGGCCTCTGTCATAAAGATGAGGTTCTTACATCTGAGACTACCAAAGGTCAAAGGCGATCTGCCCCGCAAAGATCTGGGAAGGAATGCTTTTATAACCTCCTGCCTGGATTCCCTTCACTTTGTTATTTAAAAATCCCAAATTCATTTGCTATATCTTGTGTAAAACATGGCAGCTCGTCTACTCGTTGGTAAGTATAAACATGACTATATATCTCCAATATTGGCCTTGTTGCACCGGCTCTCAATGAGGCTTTGAGTTTAAAATCCTGTTGTTCGTGTTTAAGGCTCTAAATGAGCCTTTAGGGATTTGCTTCACGTTTACACTCCAGCCAGAACACTTAGGTCGTCCATAAGCTGTTGCTCAAAACCCCAAAGACCAGACTGAAGACCAGAGGCAACCAAGCCTTTGGGCCAACTGCTTCTAGGCTTTGGAACAGGATACTCTGGCCTTATATAAATCAATTTTGACTTGACATGAGAAAGCGCTTCTCAGAGAAAAACATTTAACCAATGTAAGGATGACCAAATATCTACAGTAGCTTTTTTGGTGGCCTGGGGGTGGGCAGCTTTCACAGTTTTAGTTGTACCATGCACCATACAGGAGGCCCAATGACTTTCTATTTCTTGAGTAATCCACAATGACAAACTCTTCATCAAAAATAATGCTAAAATATAAACTAAAATATAACAAACACATAAGGCAATGTTAATAACCTACCGGGGCATCTACGCCAAGAAATAGAGATGAATTCACCACTGCTACAGTATAAAAATACATCCCAACATTACACAAAAGAATAGATCTTAACCTCCTCTCCCTCTTATGAAATGATAACCATTTATGAGCCTTTTATAATATTGCTCCAGAGAGAGAGAGAAAGAGTGAGAGAGAGAGTTAATAAAGTAATTGCATTTGGGAGAGCTGCCTACCCTCCAGAGAAACTGGATGAAGTCCAGCAGGACAAGCGGGGAGAAGGAGGGGATGTCGGAGGTGTAGGTGCTGATCTTAGCGCTGGCACCACCCACGTGATGCACCTTCTTGCCCTTCGTGAATTGTGGGTAGATCTCCAAGCCAAGTTCTCTTATCAGCTCCATTACATGGGTCTGCGAGCTGAAGACACAGTGAGAGACACAATGTGAAGAAATGTGAGGAATATAATACACACATAAATACATTTGCTTATTTGTGACTCAATGAAGGCCAACATTTCTCTCAATACAGCCTTTTATGACTCATCCCAAGGCTGTGTTTGAAAGCGTAGCCAAAAGCGTTCCTCTAATGCTGCAGGAATTGGACTACAGCCACAAATGTTCCATTTTCCAAGCTTTGTCAGTGCTCTTGCGTTGAGCTTTATCAAATGAATATGTAAGTAAAGAAAGATTTAATGCAAATGAGAGAAAGGAGTTTGACAGAGTGGAGGTTATGATGATAACGATTATATTATTATTATTAGGCAGCATGGCATTACAGTGTTTAGCATTGTCGCTTCACAGTAAGAAGGTCCTGGGTTCGAACCCCTGGTCGGCCCTGGTGGCGTGTACAAGCTCTCCCTATGTTTGTGTTGGTTTCATTGGCTACTCTAAACTGGCCATATCTGTGAGTGTGTGTGTAGCCCTGTGGCGGTTTTGCCTCCTGTCCAGGTAGAACCCTGCCTCTGCCCGGAGTCAGGTGTCCAGTCCAGCTTCCCTGCGACCCATGGAAAATGAATGAGTGAATATTATTTTTAGTATGCTAATTCATTATTGTTATTATTATTGTTGTTGTAAATATTATTATAAATGGCAGGCATTAGCAAACTTTCAATATGAAAATAAGCATAAAAATAAGAGAAATAATCAAATCAAATGATAAGACATAAAAGGAGTATTTAATATAAATTTATTTATAATATATAAAATTGTCTGATAAAGATAAAAGATTAAGAGCCTCTGTTTAACTGTGGAAAAATGGCAGTTTTTTTTTTTTTTTAAACAGCTGGAGCAGATCTGGTCTCCGCAGGATTATTATTTTATTATTAGTTAGTAGTTATAGTAGTTATAGTAGTAATAATTATTAGTAGTAGTAGTAGTTGTAGTAATAGTATTAATATTATCATTATTATTATTATTATTACAACTACTCCTACTACTACTGGTCAGAATATGGCATGTTATTTTGTATATTTAAATAAATAAAGTCATAACAACATTTTCAGTGAAGAACCCCCTCTACTTCTCCTGTATATTAATTTGTTTGTAGATGAATAAAATTTGTTCCAGCGATGACAACATGGTATCTAAGTAATGTGTGCAACCAAAACAGCTTTGAAGCACTTTCTACAACCCTGTAGACTTGTAACTGTAAAGGGGGGAGGGGTTAGTGCACTGCTGTTCCAAAATACATTCCCTCAATTTGTGTTTTTGATGATGGCGGTAGAGAGTGCTGATCCAAAATCTCCCACAGGCATCAACCGGCTTTGACTGTGAAGGAAATCAATTACTGCATTTGAACTATTCAGCGAGCCCTGTGGAAGGAGGCTTGGTTATCCTGGAAGAGATTACTCCCACCAGAACAGAAATGTTTCATCTGAAGATAAAACCGACCAGTCAGAATAACTTTATACTGACTTTATACCAAGGCTTGGTACCCACAGCACATCATAGCAACCAGACCCCCGTCACTGCGGGTCAAGCATTCAGGCCTGTACTGTTCTCCAAGTGTAAACCACAAATGAACTTAGCCAGAAAACTTTGTTGACAAAAAAGGTCCTGGGTTTTGACATGCACATGATTGAATAATGAAGGAAAATTTACCAAGTCATGTTACTCATAAGAATTTATTCAGATTTAGAATATTGACTAGACATCACTTCAGAAATCATGACACACACTTCTACATAAAAGAAAATAAGCTGTTATAAGTTAAAAATGTCAATATGGGCCATCTGATTACTTTGTGTACCTGCAGTGTGATTTCGCACCACTAGCGTTTAGTGTATTATGAGCATGTGCACTACTGTTTGTGTAGCAGTAACGCTCCTCTAGTGTCAGCTGGTGGCTTGAGTGCCGACTTACCTGCCCACCCACTGCCCTCCCAGGTCCCAGATGTCGACTCCGTGGGCTGCAGGCAACCGCTGGGATAAAGTCCGGCCTCCCACGCGGCCTGCAAGCAAAAATAATAAATACAATAACAAATCAAACTCATTACTCTCAGATCACACCTTAGCATCAACAGGTCTGTGGTGATACCGCACCTTTGGCCTCCAAAACCAACACCTCCAGCTGCTCATTTCTCTTCCTGAGGAGGTGAGCGGCGCTGAGACCCGACAGGCCGGCGCCCACCACCACCACATCACACTTTTCCCCAGCCATGGCAAACAGAGCTGCTCGACTGAACTTCAGGCCGACTTTGCCCCAAGGATCTGAAGCTGCCAGAGAGATTAAAGTGGGGTGAAAGTCCAGCAGGGGATTTTATCAGTCCAGTAGTTTCAGCTTGAATATTGCATGATCAAGGCTACAGAGTTACTCACAACAGAACACAGATCACATTACAAAGCTTCAGATGAAGGGACCTTCTAAAAAGTGCACGTTTGTTGCAATCATGTGTTGCCAGATTGAGAGCTAAGGAGAATGCACATGGGTGCAGTCGAGTAAGAAGGTCCTGGGTTTGATCCCTGGGTCAGCCACAGGTACCTTTCTGTGTTGAGTATATAAGCTCTCTCCGAGTTTACCTCATGTGGTTTAGGTTGACTTCCCCACCCTACCCCATAGTCACCTGAGGTCCCTGCGGCCTGAAACGGACAAGGAAAATAGATGAATGGGAATGCATTTAATCTCACAAACCTTTAATAAAAATACTATTTTACTTTAGCTATTTAGTGTAAACCAATGTATCTTTCTTAATCAGAAGTGCTGTAACAAGCTAGTGTTTTACAGCTGGAGTTTACAGTGAAGACCAAGAAAGAGCAGTGGAGGCAAGAGGTTTTTATGTGCCCATGGAATTCCAATGCCATCTGCACAGCAAGATACTCACAGCACAAACAATTTCCTCCTCTAATAACAACTGGCAGACTGCAATACTCTCAGCTGTTAAGGACCAAAACTTAATGATACTGACAGGTGAGTGTTACAAATTCCAACCTCCCCCCCAACATTCTACAATACACCAAACTAATACATAAATATACATACATATTACCATTTCTCATATATTTACATATTTTATACTTTTACATTTTTATATCTATACTTTATAACTCTTATGCTTTTAAGACAAAATTCCCCACACTCCCTTAACCCATGGCCTCTCCTGGAACCTTTAAATGGTGTCTGGATCCCTAGGGAAACATTTGCCCAAACACCCTGGAGAGGAAACAGAGAAGGTGAGTAATCACATCTACACAGCAACTTCTTTACACTTTAACTCTTAAATTTTGTACACACACTTGCTGACATTTCCTTACAAGTAAACCGAGAACCACCACCCTTCTCAGTGAGGAGCAGCTGTGCAGGACCTGCAACACAAGGCTACCAGCCCTCAAAATACTCATTTACATTTACAGCATTTGGCAGACGCTCTTATATCTAGAGCAACTTACATGGTGAGCAGTTGGGGGTTAGGTGCCTTGCTCCAGGGCACTTCAGCCTGTTGTCCGGTTCCGAGGATCGAACCTGCAACCAGGTTACAAACCCACTTCTCTAACCATTGGGCTATGGCTGCCAAATACTCAATACATATTCATATACAAATCTATGCTTAAAATGTGTTAAATAAAGTGTTAGTTAAAGTGCATTTAATCAAGTACCATGGTTCTCCTAAAGTGCTGTACAAGTTAAATAATACAATTAGTTATAATACAACTAATGCTAGTAAGGGAGTCCTCTTCCTTACAGGTGCCAATAATTGTGGAGGGCACTGCAACACATGTAATACATGTGCCTTGCTGTAAAGTTGCAGTTCTTTTAAAGCACTGGGACATACATGCATTCCCATCCATCAATCCATTTTGGGTCATGGGGAAGCTGGAGCCGATCCCAGCTGACCTTGGGCCAAGGCAGGGTCCACCCTGGACAAAAACCTAACCCATTATCACAGGGCAACACAGTATGACCACCAGATTGCGAGGTTTTACTTAGTAAAGCTAATCATATGATGCATTTAGACGAGATCAACTCTACAACCTCAGAGAGTCTGTATTTTGATGAATTGACTACCATGACTGCTATGCTAACTGCTAACCAATGCTAGTTCCAGCAACTTGCTTGTTTTTGTGTTGTGGGGCCTGTGCATTATGGATTGTGTAGTGTGTGGAGCGGAGAACAGGTTGGCCGTGCTGGTTGAGAGCATTGTTTTTTAGCAGGGAGTTAGCAAGAGAGCACAGGTTAGCGGTGCACATTGAAGCAGCTTGCAAATGGGAAAAGAAATTGTGCTGTGCTGAGAGGAAACAGAAATAAATAAAATCAAGTCCCAAATCAAAACTCTGCCCCCGACTGACTTTCTACGTTTGCTGTTTCAGAAGTGTTCACATTCAAAATTGGGGAGTTACCCTCAGTGAAGCAGCCACTCTAGCCGAGCTAGCGGCCTCCAAGCACGGTCGTCGGGTGAGTACGAGAAAGGCAAGATAAGCAATGGCCCTTTACATGTTCCATGTTTTTTATACTGTACAGTCACTGATCTATCTTTGCTTTGCATTGTTTTTCGAACTGTTCATTGCTGCAGTAAAAGTATTTATAAATTCAACCAATAATTTGGGTGTGTCGTCTTTTTGTACGGAATTATACTTTTAGTGAATATGTTCATGTTTTTAGATAGGCCACCCTATTTAAGCAAAACACACCCAATACCAGGTTTGCAAGGTCAATGTATAAGCCATGGCCTATCCTTGGAGAAATACAGTATATATATAGGAGATCTTTCTGTATATATTCTGTACAGAAACGTCTTCAAGCTGTGATGCCAAAATCATATATATGTATGTATGTGTGTATATATGTGTGTATGTGTATGTATGTGTGTATGTATGTGTGTGTGTGTGTGTGTGTGTGTGTGTGTGTGTGTGTGTGTGTATGTATGTAATATAATATAAAGATTAGGCAGAGAAAAGTTAAACATTTGGGTTGGTTTGTCAAAATTTTGGCAACACAATTTGGAGACGTTTCTGAAGACTTTTAAGCCAATCTGGCAACCCTGGACTTCTCTATCATATTTCTCTGATTTGTGGTGTTTAAGCCACATGTGTGTCTTGAAAAAGAAATCTTCTCTATTCTCTTCAATAGTCTGTTTTGTTACCACACTGAAAGCCTCCGCTCAGTGTTGTCACAGCACAACCCTTTCAAGCTGAAATCCTGCATCCGCATTGACAACGTTGTTTCAGCGTATGACAGTGGGCTGTCAGTCTTCAGTGTGGGTATGTTAACGATGAATGCTGTTATGACATTAAGTTGTCATAATGCCATTGTGTCTTTTACACTTCGCCATCAGTTTTAGTAAACTTTTCAGTTCCCCAACCTTTCCATTTGGTTACATTCAGAAACACAAGGAATAAAAAAACGACAAATATTCTTGAAAATTCAGCAGCAGGAGACATGGGGAGTGGCTAGTTTAACAGGCGATGTTATGTCTGTAGGTTTAGCAGCTGTGAAAATGAATAAATATTGGGGAAAATTCACTCAGGGAACATTTTGGGATGTTTAATGTGTTTGGAGAATGCCACCCCCTTTACCGCAAGTGACCTTATGACTCTTATATCTAATGTCCATAGGGAACCAGTTGCTCCTCACTTTACAATGCAGCTAACTGT
>JBBIGC010138810.1:0-21442 GCA_037576955.1 Lepidarchus adonis
TTCTTTCTTTCTTTCTTTCTTTCTTTCTTTCTTTCTTTCTTTCTTTCTTTCTTTCTTTCTTTCTTTCTTTCTATTTCCATCTCATTCTCTCCCTCCTTTGTTTCTCTCTTCTTTTACCTTTTGTCATCTGTCATTTTCCCCCACCTCTTTTCCATATCACCCTCCAGCCATCTTTCATCTCTCTTTTTCTTACATTACCTCTCATTTATTCTTTCATCTCTCTTTCCCTTTTTCAATTTTTCCTGCTTCCTGCTTTTCTAATGTTATTAACCTTCTTTCTTTCTTTCTCTTTCTTTCTTTCTTTCTTTCTTTCTTTCTTTCTTTCTTTCTTTCTTTCTTTCTTTCCTTCTTACCTTTTCCATCTCATTCTCTCTCTCTTTTGTTTCTCTCTTCTTTTACCTTTTGTCACCTGTCATTTTCCCCCACCTCTTTTCCATATCACCCTCCAACCATCTTTCCTCTCTCTTCTCCCACTTTCCACTTCATTTGCTCTCCGTGGCTCACCTGACATTGATGCGTGGTGTGCATGATTGCTGTAATTGCCCTGGTCCTGTTGTTCATACACACTTTGGCCAGGGACTCCTGAATACTGGGATGGCCCGCCATCATCCATTCCCCTCAGGCTGTGGAAGAGGTGGGAACGGAGGAGCCATTCACCAACGTGGTCCAACAGCACAGGTGTTGCTT
This sequence comes from Lepidarchus adonis, assembly GCA_037576955.1. Taxonomy (NCBI): domain Eukaryota; kingdom Metazoa; phylum Chordata; class Actinopteri; order Characiformes; family Lepidarchidae; genus Lepidarchus; species Lepidarchus adonis. Next base: position 688 of record JBBIGC010138810.1, read on the forward strand.
CTGTAATTAGTGGGTTTTGTTCCAGATAATTTATGCTGTATTAATGTTTGTTCTGAAAGTGTGTGTGGTGGGGAGGAGGAATGGGCATTACCAGGAACACAAGCACTATTTCTGTAATATTCATGCTCATAATTCAGGCAATGAAACAATTGTAACTTTTAACTTTAAATTATCATTCGATTTAGAGATTTTGAGGTTTTCTGGCCAAGGTCTGTCTTTTCAGTTCCCAGTGCTTGTTCCTGAGGCATATTATAGGTCCCAAGGATAGTCATTAGAATCACCAGCAATTAGTTTAATTTTATTTCTCATAAAAAAAAAAATTATTTAACATGAACTGACATAAAGAAAAGGAAATATACACAGTGAACTCATCAGCGTTTTTCAATAAATACAATACATAGCGCAGATTTTATTTCAGTTTTAATTGCATTTAAGAAAATATCTACTTTTCTAGACGTGGGGTTTGTATATACGTATGTGAATATATCAGCTTTTGTTTACACTGCAGCAATACAATAAAAGAATTGCATTACCATACACATATAGTGTCCGTGTCAATGGCATATTTTTGCAATTACATTTATGGAATTTGTATATTTTTGTTTATATATTTATTCATTTAATCCATGTATACTTGCATGCAGTCGAAATATATACTGATCAGTCATAACATTGATATGTAACAGTATTGAATTTTCAGATGTTTTTTTTCTTGTTTCTTTGCAAAATTAACTTTAATAAGCATTATCCAAATATTATTTAGCAGAAACAAATTGAACAAAATGCAAATTTAATTTAAGCACCTCTGAAAAATAAACATCATATTAGGTTTAAAGTGCATTCCATGAGTTTATAATTTAAAACCACATAATAAATAACAAAACAATAAAAAAATTGGCTAGTTTGCTGCAGATCCTTCGCAGGCACTGCTCTTTCATTTGTGGTAAAAATGTAAGAAAAGTGAACGCAATATAGAAGCTAACAGCCTACCCTGTTTCATCTCACATATGTCTTAAACTCTGACTCTGCTCTCTAATGAATCATGTTTTAGAAACTTTATAAAATACACAACATGTTGAACCCTGTTTTTGAGTGTGTTCTGCAAAATACAGATGTTCTAAAAAAAAAAAACATAATTGACTTGGCTTTTTGCAGACCACACACATTGGCTTGCACTTGTAACAATCCCCCTACAATTTCAAATAGTAATTGTGCACAATGGTGACCTGCTCACAACAAACTGAGCAGTTGGCTATATCCAAACCTCATTTATTTCTATAAAAATCCATATACCTGACCTCTATCAACCTGTTCTTGACTTGTTCTTCATAATCACACACTAATAATGAGCAGTGCAGCATTCTCTTTTATTCAAACATTCTAATCAGCAACTTCACAATAATTAATGTATGTATTCGTCTCCAGGGAATCTTTCTGAAGTCCTTTAATTATCTTTACTTTTGTCTGCTGCTCATGCATGGAACAAGACAGATTAAGACAGCACTTTTGCCTTTTTCATTGGAATGGGGGATCTGCACTGGATGGGTGTGGTTCTATTGTAGGGTACTAAGAATGACTCCAAGGCATTTACCATAGACAGTGTCCCTCACATCTTCAGAGGAAAACAAGCCATTAAAGTAAATGAATGCATTTCGTAAGTCAAAATTTAAATGGAAAACAATAAAACTCCATTTTTCCACAGTTGCTATTAACCTTCTGAAAAAAAGATCTTTTTCTAGTTACTGATTGCTCTGTTTAAATCACATCAAAATACATCAACAAGAATGATGTCATGAGTCAGCGAGATGGTATTTATCACGCTCCCAGAATACACAATGTAAGGAAACTCATTATGCAAAGACCATTAAAGCCACATTAAGCAACTTCGCGGCTTTAACAAAATTGGGTTTAAAGATTCCACTGCATTCCAACAGTACTTTATTAACCCTGTAACCTACAGACACTTATAAACCATTACTACATATAGACACTGGTGCTTGACAGTTTTTTTGTTCTGTTTTTTTTTAAATAAATATGTTTGCATAAACATTCTCAGATTTTCACACAAGTTCTAAAAGTACATGAGAATTATTAAAGAAATGTGACTTTTTAGTGGCAAAAGTATGCAAACCTCAATATTCACTGCAAGAATTAACCTAAGTGCTGATCATTCCTACACATTGACACATTTTAGCCCATTCCTTCATACAGAACATCTTCAACTCTGAGATGTTGGTGGGTTTTCCACTCATGTCCTTCCTCAACATTTCTGTGGGGTTAAAATCAGGCCATTCCCAAACATAAACTATTTTTAAGCCATTCTTTGGTAAAATGACTTATTTATGCACGACCCACTTTCCCCTGAGATTCAGTTCATGAATGAACTCCATTAACTCCATTACACTTCAAATGATGAGATCTGTCATCCAATTATAACTCTTAGACACTGTGATAGGAGATATTAGTCCACAAACAGCCTGCCAGAGTCAAATGACTACCATACTTTCGCTATGTCCCATTGCTGTTATTTTTTAAAAATGACTTTACACACTTAACACACCAGTATTGAGGGGATTTCACTCACACATCATTTCAGCATTATTAAATAGTTACACACAAGGACATTATGAGTGACCTGAAGTCTAATTTTCATTTCTAGAGAAAACATGTAATGGTTCTACAAGCTGTACAGTCAGAAACAGTTTATCAGTACAATTTTTAAAGTCCAAAGTAATGTAGGACATATGACATTAACATTAACATTAACATGAATTAACATTATGTGTACAAATCTAAATAGCATGTATAGGTTCACAGGGGATATAAAATGACAAATAATTAAATAATAATAATTAAATAATTAAAATGACAAAAATTGTGCTGTAGACATCTGGTTCCTATAACCACAATTACAACTCACCAGTGCAGTCTATAAAAATGTCATGTAAAAAGAAATTAGGAAAAACTATGGATTTCTCAGTATTTCTATTTTTTTTATGTTACATTATGAAAAGTTTCAAGTTTTGCTCTTTTCCCTGTTGAAGAGAATGTATTGCACCAAAAGTTGACAATGTTGTACCTTTGTTTGTATATTGTTTATATCCTGGGGGACAAAAATATACCTGTAGAGTTCCTATATATTCATACACTTTAGGAAAAACTAACACAATTGCGAGATTCCACATTTTCATCAAAATAATTGCTCTTGGTAGGTACCAGTCATCAGTCAGTATGTGTTTCAGTTGAAATAACCTCTATCGCTTGAATTCCAATGAGTGTAAAGATTCACCAAAGAGACGTCTTTTCTATATACAGTTTGAAAAAAATATCTTTTTGAAGTTGAATAACAGGACAGTGTTATCAACAGCTATGCTACTGTCTTTCTTTTAAATAAAACCCATAAGAATCGATGAAAAAAAGAAAGAAAAAACCCTATAGATTCAACCCTCAGAACAGGCATGAATATGTCTCATCCAGCCAAGCAAACATGCACTTGCGGGAAGTTATATAGACAAGATACATTCAGATTTTTGGTTTCCAAGGCAACAGTCTTTGTTGCCGTGTGAACCAGTTGATGATTCACACCAAGTAAACCCATTGTAAGAAGAATTTCTGTAAATCGTTTATGGGGACACTCGTAAATACACCATGCTGACCAGGTCCACTCACTTCTGGCTGAAAATATCCCAGGTAGCTTAACATTGGACAAGTTTTGGATGGATATTTCTCTAAAGGAGGTCTTTATCCTCAGGACCACCCCCACAGATCTTTTGAAAATGTTTTGTTATGAATTTTGGATTTTATGAATCTTTATTTTTCTCCCCAGCTGCAAATTATGTTCTTCATTTATTACAGCAGTGAGAAGAGGCAACAACTAGGTATGACTTTTTCATTTGGGTGAAGGCTGCCACCACATCTTCTCAAGCTAAAGCCATGATTCATTGTTTGAGGAAAGACGACAAGTCATTATTCAGGATCTCAGCACAGAATTGACCATTCAAGACACATTCAGTACATCTGAGCCTCTCCTTCAAATAACTTGCAGCAACAATATCGCTTTCTCTTTCTCTTTCTCTTTCTCTTTCTCTTTCTCTTTCTCTTTCTCTTGATCTTGCTCATGTTGGTTACATTGCTTTGTTGTTTGCTTATTTTGACCTGTATCTGTCCCTATCCTATTTGGCTGTTTTCAACCTTTTCTCTTTTTCCTTTATTTCCATGGCTTCATGCCATAGGTAACTGCAAACAGGTAAAATGTGACTGACTAGATACAGTAGTGCTGTAAAAAGTATTTGCCCCTTCATGATTTCTTATTGCTTGCTTATTTGTCGTGCTTCAGACCAGAACTCTTGTTTGCAGATTTTTTTTATTCAACCAAAGTAACTGTCCCATTAGTCCACAGAACATTTTCCACGATGTGTTGGGGATCATCACAAAGTTTTTTTTGACAAATGTGGGACAAATGTTCATTTTGGTCAGCAGTTGTTTTCTTTTTGGAATTCTCTTGGAAGCCTTTTTATTGTTGAATCATGAACTGAGGCAAGTGGGGCCTGCAGTTCTTTATATCTGGGATCTTTTGTGACCTCCTGGATGAGTTGTTTATGTGCTTTTAAAGTCATTTTAGGAGAACAGCCACTCTGGGGAAGGTTCAACACTGTTCTGAGTTTTCTCCATTTGTGGATAATGGCTCTCACTGTGGTTTGCTGGAGTCCCAGTACCTTTTGAAATGGCTTTATGACCTTTTTTTTCAGACTGAGAGAAAGAAAAAAGGCAGCAAAGAGGCAGACGTATATGTATTTAATTAAAGTATAATTGTACATTTATTATACATTAATAATATACTTATACATTTTAAATGTGATTTTATATATTATTTCTTGTATTTATATTAGTCTATATTAGTCTATATTAGTCTTCTCCACTAGTTTTACTAATGGAAATCTTGGGTGTAAAGCATTTTGAGCTATGCTGAAAAGTGAATTATTATTATTATTATTATTATTATTATTATTATTATTATTATTATTGTTGTTGTTGTTGTTGTTGTTGTTGTTATTATTATTAATTGCACACATTTATTTTGTCATATTAATATCAGTCAGACTGAGAATTTCAGATTAACTGTTGATATCTTAATGTGTTTCTTTTGGTCACATGTCCAGTTCTGTCCCTGCCCCTTCACCATGGATGTATCTGTGGAGTCTTTTGCATGTTTCATGTTTCATAATTTTTGTGATTATCATTGAAATTCTGTATTATTTTTATGTTCTGCCTGAACTTACTTCCATAACCCCCACATATCTTACAGTCTGGAGTTTACAAGTGCTGAACACAACTGTTCTGAACAATTGCATAACACGTAAACTGTGCACACATCTTCTTGGAGGGCTTTGTTTGGTCTTTTTTACTGCACCATCACAAGGACTATATACTTTTTGTCCTCTGGTGAACAGTTAGGTCGATCAGAGCTTATTTCATTATTTTGTGCAAAACATTGTTAGTAAAATATTAGTCTCTGTAGTCCAATAAAGTTCAATAAATTCTGCATTAAAAACATATATTCAGTGGATGTCTTATTGAGCTAGGAAGCCAGCATTTTGAAAAATGTATGTAACCACACATTTACCAAAAATGGAGGTGTGTGCAGAAAGGATGACTCTGATTTAATAATTACATGTGTTTTTTTAAAGTGTATGGAAAGGTTAAATACATTTAAAATTTGTTTTGGCTTTGAGTGAGATTGAATTATTAAACCTATATAATTTGCTTCCATTAGCAAAGGTTCAGCAAAGGCTGTCAAACAGCTGTTTATTAGAGTGCAACATCATTTTCTGAGCTAGCCAAAGATTCTGGTAAGCTTCATCACTCACCATGTTCAAGAACTGACTTTGACAAGAAAAGGCCTGACATGCACAATAATCAACCACAAGCTGTTGTTTCTGCAGGCCAAGGGCAAGGCACCTGCCAGAGCAGATCTACAACCAGAAATAAACCTGTGATAAGGTGATAAACACTTGGATTTTCTATTCATGTTCTTTACAATGAAATGAATATTATTTGGGAATGTGATTGTTGTCTAGAACATGTTTTCGCTTAACATGTGATGTCAAATGTGAAATGCTCTTTTTTGCAAAAAATGAATCTGAATTCTTCACAGTCATGATGCTAGGAACCAGATTTATAAAGAATTACTGAATGACAGGGGCTGTGGGCTCTACTTCTTGGACAAGCAGGAATAGTGTTGATGGTTGGATTGAGTGAACCGTGCTTCCCCACCCTCCTACATCCAAGGCTGAAGGTACTTAACAAGGGGTGTAGGTCTACAATCCACTGATCCTTCTTCTGGTGTGTGTATTTGAGTGTTCACTACTGATGTGCCTTGGACTTTCATTTGTAAGGCCAAATAGGTTTCCCCCTGAATTTAGTAATTTAGATTTGTACATTCCAGGCAATTGAACCATTTGTATTACAAAATGGGGTAATGGCCCTGTACAAGGGGGCAGGTTTGTAGACGGGTAGTAAGGAATTGGGATTACTTGCTGTGACATTCTGAAATTTTCAGGAAACCAAGTGTTAAAGTAATGTACCTCATTTAGTTTCTCTACAATGCAACAATTCATGCTAAATCTCCCCAAATAACCTCCCATTTTCTTGGGTAAAACATTGCACATATAATGTTCAAATCCAAACTATAGAACCTGCTAGTGTTTAGTATGGTCTCTCATAGAAAGCAGCACTGCATACTTTGATTACACTGTGGAACACAGTTCCTTGGGGTCTGGGATGGTCAAATGCCAGTGCTTGCTGATTACTGCCAGTTTTTGTTTTTCATACATTCATATCCTCTCTGTAATATACCCACACTCTCTTTTTTACCAAGGAACATGGAAGTGGATGATCAATCTGGCCATCTAATCCGGATTTATTCCCCTATATAATACCCATAATTAAAAAAGAAGATTAATGGCATCTTTAAAATGTGACCTACACTAGGGTGGATACAAAGCATAAAGCTGTTTGGTAAACAGAGATGCTGGAGTTACACTCTATTTGCCGCATAATAATGCAGCGAAGAATCTAATTAATGGAGAAACTCTCACCTACGCCTGACCTTCTGCTGAAAGAAGCTAGCTACTGTAATATACGTCGCCAAATGAGGAGAGTGCAAGGCACAAAGATGAAGATTTATATTGGAGGTGGGGACTTTATTTACTTAATTTAATAAATGCATCACCTTTCCTAAGTTGGTTGCTTCCAAATTTGGTACATCAATACATCGCAGAAGACCTAGAGGATAAACGTGTTTAGAAAAGAAGAATGGGAAACAGAATGGAAGCGGAAGTGGTAAAGACATGTCTAGCAAGACTTCCTGTGAAATGTACAGTGCTGTTCAAGTTACTAAAAATGAGTCATTAGTTACAGTTACAAAATTCACATTGGAGAATCTAGGGTCACAAACCATGTATGGCCTTGTTACCTCACTGTTAGCTGATGTACTGTAAGCTGTATTCTCATTCCCCAAAGCCATCACACACAGGGGTCATGGCCTGTCGAAAATTGTCAAGGCCGGAACGACCATCATCTCTATCTCCTGATTTATGTTCTCAAATCCTATATCTCCTCTCTCCGTGGCAGTGACAGGTGGTTGAGTGGACACATCTGACCACCCCAAACCTTGTCCAAACACCTTCAGGGCCAAATCAGTTCAGAGTTTTTAAGGCACTTGTGTCTTACTTTGTACCTTTCTAACGTTATCTTTGGGGGTCCCCTCTTCCACAAACCTTTAAACTATACTCCGTCATTTTTTTTGCAATCTTTGAAAATCAGTATGGCCATATCCTTTGGGGTCTTCTGTTGGTGCTTTTCCACTGCACTGGTGCCGGTGCCGTTCCAGGCCGGTTCGCAATTTTGATACCGGTGTTGGGCTTTACCACTGCTAATAAAGTTCCTCTTTCCTGGTTCTGGGGCCGGGAACCTGTGAGGTCATCAGGTGTGGACGGGCATTTAGGCTAAAGCTAGTTTAGTGACTAGAAACACAAAAAAATGGCAAATAAGCTGAAAGTGATTACAAATCTCACCTTGTAATCTTTGTCGTTGGCAATTTCTTTCAGCATCTAAAAGATGATTTTGAACATGAAGATCTGATCTCAGTGCTGGAGAATCACCTGAAAACACAAGATGTGTTCCACCATTGTTTGTTTGTGAAGTGAGGTCGCTTTGGACAAAAGCGTCAGCCAAATTAATAAATGTAAATATAAATGTAAGTGGGCGTGGTTTATGACATAGTCACCTGGCTCCGATCCGGGCACCTGCCCAGTGGAAAAGTAAGCTGGTTTGCGTTGGTTCCCACATTTGGAACCGGCCGAGGACTGGAACTGGCACCGGCACCAGTGCAGTGGAAAAGGGGTACGTCAGTGAGAAACCCTGACACTCACAACATACTAAAATACTAAAAACTGTTACTTCTAATTGTTAGGTTTTATTGCTTTTGATGTTTAAACCACATTCAAAAAGAAGAAAAGTGCCAGCACTTCTATAGCTGTCTGCCTCACAAGCTCACACATGAACACTGCACTACATTACAATGTTTAACTGAAGCAATGCCATTGTTATTTCATTTTAATATAGAATATAGTAATGAGTGAATAATTCAGCAACAGCCCTGCCATCATGATGGCAGGACCCAACTCAGCCAAAGCAATTCATTTCATGCAATTTAAAAATAGTTTGTTCAGTAGATGGCAAATATTTGGAGCTTCAAAATAGTTGTACAGAAGCTACAGTTTGCTTACCATTCCTCTGAAAGTGAAAGAAACAGATTATTTGTCATTGTGAACCCACCCAATCACACAAAGTGCACCACAAAATGTGACCTCTGCATTTCATCCATCACACATGCAAACATGGAGCAGTGGGCATCTATCCAAAACACTTAGGGAGCAGTGTAGCAGAATGATATCTTGCTCAAGGCTATCTCACTGGTGCCAGGGGTGGGACCCTTGACCTTCACAGCCCAAGGGCAAGGTCCTAACCAGTCGGCCACCACTGACCATAGACGTATTCTCCAAAAACAATATATTTTTTTGAGCGTTTAAACTTGTAAGCCTGTTTTTGAAGGAATACTCAAATATCATCATTGGCAAAGCTACTGAGTCTAACTATTTTCATGCAAGGCAAAAGAATTGAGTGCCAAGGCCATTTAAATGTCAGTGATTGTAATTGCTTGTGTAAATTTAATCCAGTACTCATTTCTGCCAAGAGTAACAAAATAACCACAAGAGTGTTAAATATCGCATGAGTTCCAACACTAGTAATATTACACTAGATGTAATAATATACACCGTTTATTCTGGTTCACAAAACACAGCTGAATTTATTGACAGTCTGTGCTTCTTATATTGTGAAAGGCACATGGAACAAAGACAGACCAATCATCAGTCAGATTACATGGCACTAATACACTGATCCTCTGCACTCATCCCATCCATGATTTATGGTTGCAAGACCTCTTCTGGAACCATTAGGCCTCAGCAAAGACATTTTCAAGTTTGGAAGTAGCAAAAATAATAATCTCTTACAAATTTGGATTAAAAAACAACAATGCATGTTATTAACTGATATCCAGTTATGATCTGTTCCAGAATAGTTAAAGAAGTTTCCGTTTTTAGTTTTGCACATACGAGCCGACCAGATGGATGAGTATGCCATACATTGTAATTAAACTCCAGCCCTGTACTCTGTAATCAGCTCAGTACATTAAAAATATTCTTATGAACTTAGAAGTTACAGGTGGGTAAGTGGAGACTTGGGGTTAAAAGGGGCCTCGCAACTGGTCACAAAGATCTCTGGAAGTTCTGGAGCTGACATTTACATTTATGTGAAAAAGTCGAGTAAAGTTCACTTGAGTTTACACCATAATGAAACCTTGTGATGGAACCTGGGATCCCCCAGCGAAAATGCTGAGGCACTGAACAGCATTGAAATGGAGGTATTCAGTCTTTACAGAGGTCAGGTGTCCTCTGCATACCTTCAACACACTGCTGGGCTGAATAAAAAAAAGAACGCGATTAGGGTATGTCTGAGGAAGAGTGTATCTGAGAAAATAAGGGCCTGTTTAGACAATAATAAAAGCCTCACGGGGGGAACAAGGTGACAAGGTGTCATCGTGAATTTTTTATGAACTAGTTCAGGGATGAGGGAGCGATAGAAGAGAAGCTGGACCACATGCGAAGGTTTAACGTGTGGTGCTGTAAGCAAAATCTGAAGAAGCCCCAAGCTGATACTGAAATACTGTTCTTCTGTCAATCTGAGCTACTCTACACGACCAATGCAAACAGAACTGCTTCACTGAAATGCTTTGGACAGAAGCCTGCAGCTTAAAATTCACTTCTTTGACGGTTTCTTGTTAGGGGGGAAAATGCTATAGTTGTAGTCTTGCACAGTGAGTTGTTCTCCATTTTTGCAAAGTTTTTAATCATCTGTTTATATTAAACGTGAATGAGCAAAGAATATTCAAGAACAGAGATGCATTTTTAGAAGCATTGTTTTGACAATAGTTGGCCACACATAACTTAACACTATTTTCCTCATAAATCAACACAATTGGGAGAATTTTTAATAGTTATTTTTTTGTTTTTATCCATTTTAGCTCAGAATCGTGGCCTCTCACACCACCACCATCACCATCACAAGTTCTATGTGTCCTATCAATAAAAAATAAAAAAAATAAATGAATTAATACTAAATGCATACATTCATACATATACACATAAATATAACAGAAACAAAAAATAATTAAGAAACGAAACATTTTTTTTTTTACTGAAATGAAGCTTAGTGCAAGGGGCATCTGCTTTCATTGAAGTAAATGAAAATCCAAATTCATTTCAGAATTAAAAATAAATATTTTTCATCACTTTACTTAATTAGCAAAGATTTCATATCCTTTTTCTGTCCCTCCATCTTGACTTTTCTATCTATTAGTAAACATGGAAATAAAGCACATTATGCACTCCATCTTGTTACAATGCACTTCAATGCATTGCGGAACGATATTAGCTTTAAACCTTTTTTTTTTGCTATCTGTATAACATTCTGCAATTCTGAAGAAAACTAACAATGCGGTGTCTTTTAATTTCTTCTAAATAGCTTCACAATCTCCAGTCATTCATTAAGATAACTCAAGGCTAAGCTTTATTTTATATTATATAAACAAAAAACAACATAAGAGATTGAAAGCCCTTGAAAAAAGACCTTGAAATAATAATAAAAATACACAGATAAAGATGCCGTGTGTCTTGTAGCACAGCAGTGCTCTCTGAATTACTCTCAGTTAGAACGAGTGTGTGAATGATGCAGGAGAATAAGTAATCAAAGACTATGTAGCATTTGCAGTCAGAGGTTACTGTTGGAACAAGCAGCCCACTGTGAAGCAATTATAATGTTTTGGTGTCAGTCGTCACAGGAGGGCTTTCTCAATGCCATCCTGTAGACATGCATTTACTATTCTTGATCTGCCTTCATTATCTGAGGAATCTGAGCTTTTTCGGCCATTATTTTTGCAGCTGGATGCTTCGCTGTTTCCAAAGAAATATCCACTTTTGCTGAATGATAACATTTGCAGTCCAGAGCCAAGCAATTTACAAAAGCCTGTTGTTTACATGATATAAATTTGACAGTTTATGACCTCCATTTATTGATCATTTTATCAACTATGGCTACAACATAGATAGAGTTTAAATTGCGGACGGTAGCAAACTTTTTGCTACTAAAAAATGCACTATTGTACATTGTAAGTAGGAGTGCGACAAAATATCAATGTGCCGATATATCGTTGTCCTTGCTCACATGATACGAAAATCAATATGCTGATGGCAATATCAATATTTTAATGAATAAACTTTTGCAGCTAATTTGACTTGCAGTTGTCGCTACTTCATGTCTCCTCTGGGTTACGCTGATCAAATGAATGCTGGGTGAAAGGAGAAGAGGAAGTTACCAACAGGGAGACGGCAGAGAAAACTCGGCTGAGAGATGCCCCAGCCACGTTTAAATCTAAAGTCTGGCTTCACTTTGGCTTTTATAACATTGACGGAACAGACAGTGGATTATTTCTTTTATTCTTTCCCGTGCTTGTTTCATGTAGTAATAAACGAAGCCTACGAGCGAACCCTGTCAACGTGAGAAATACAAACATCCTTGGAGGGCTTCTTTGAAAAAGGAGGAAAGACCCAATAATGCAAGGGTGTAGAATTGTGCCCAATAATTAATAATAATAATAAAAATAATAATCACCAATAATTTTCAAACTTAAACGTAACGCTCCTTGAATGTGTAACATAATGTGTCTCTGTACACAGAGGGTTAAACAGCATTATCTACCTGAGGGCCCGTCTGCCAAAACATACACCACTGATGTGATTGGTGGAGACATGGTGGCATGTCGGGAGGTGGGCCTGGTAATCAGTACAATGTGATTGGCTTCGACCTTTTTTTTGCTGGTCTGGGTTGGTCAACTTTTGTTAGCGCAAAAAAAATTCTAATAAAGTGTCAAATTGAGAAAGATGTTATTAGATTTACTTTATTATTTTATTATTTATATTTTTGTTTTAAGGTTTTATTATATTACTTAGTTGTAATGTAATGTAACAACTGTACAATATATTGACAATGTATAACTACTCTATGCTATTAGATGCTCTAATCTACTCATCCAGCCTCAGAATTTGGCAGGATCAACAAGTTTGCCAATTTTTCCTGCTTCAAACACATCGACTTTGATGCCTGGCTCCCTAATATATCCCACGTCTTGACAGATGCCTTTGTAACAATGTAACGAGATAATCAGTTGTATTCATTTCACGTGGTTGTAATGTTGTGGTTGATCAGTGTACATCGTTACTATGACTGTTACTATGTAGGGTTCCTTTCCCTTGGTGGCCACTGAGGAACATCCCCTCCCCCTCCAATCCTACCTGCCCCAGAATTCCCTCCCCTGCTCTTTTCTCTTGGTCTCTTCCTCTTTTGTCCTGTTCCCCAGCCTCGCCTGTGCCTACCTGTTTCCCATTGGTCCTGTCTACCTGTCTGTCTTCCCCTGTGCCTTAGCTTGTGTCCCATTGGTTGTTCCCTTGTCTGCCCTTCCCTGATGTTCACCTGCTTTTGATAACCCTTGTTTGTGTCTCCACTTTATATTTTCTTTGTTCCCTGTGTCTGGTTTCTGAAGCATTTATGTTCTATGGATCCCTATGATGTGGCATTCCATGTCTGCGCTCCGTTTGTTCCGAGGTGTACGTTTTTTGCCCGTTTTGTTTTCAAGCTCCTGTTTTTGTGCTCTCGTGCCCTTTTGGATTTTGTCTCCCCTTTTTGTTCTTCTGTTTTTTATTCAATAAAGACTTTCCTATGGTACCTGCCATGGTCTCCTTTCCGAGAAAGAGGACCTCACATACTATGTTTTAGGGCTTCATATTCATTTTATTTTGTTTTTAAATGTTGCCAGTTGCTAAAATAATAACAGGTTCTTTTATTTAGTAGCAGCAGTGTTGGGATAATGACTCAAAAAACTAATGACAAAGGACTAATAACTTGGCTCAGTCTGCAATTGGATTACTTTAGTCATTTCTCCCTAAGAACAATAATCACACTGTCCATAACTTGGCTTCTAAGTTACTTTCAAAGACCCAAACAAGGAGAAACTCTTCTTGTAATTAAACATCTACTCAGAGGAAACATGGTTTAACAGGTATCTCTGTACTATGAACACACATGCCATTATTCTGTAATTAAAATGATTAAAAATGCTATCCTAATGCTATTTACAACCTCTGTAAATGATTATCATTATGAATAAAATGCAGTTTACATAGTTGTTCTTGGTTGAAAATGAATTCTGTTTAAGTACTTAAGTTCTATTTTCATGAGCAGTTTGATCTTAGCTGGGTTAAATGACTTGATAGTTTGCTAACTGAGCTTACAGTAGGAAGTGGACTTCTGCTGCTTAACTAGCAGAATGACAAATAAAATTTGAGAATTTCAGATGTTGCAGGTAAACCATTACACCACAAAGTCACCCAGCTCACATTTGAAGAAGTTCCAGTCAAGGAATAGGTTAACATAGTGAGAAAAATAGATTATTTTTGCTCTGCTACCGTTTATGATTTTATTGTAAAAGGCGTCTTGGTTCATGGCCCAGTCTTCACTGCTACTGTGAGAAAAGTGTCCTGGTTCACTGTACTACTGAAATAAATACAATTTGGGGTTTACTGAGCTTCAAATAATTCACAGTATATAAAACAAAAATTACTGTTTCGTGAACTTCCTAATAGATGTTCCATGACCTCCAGATGTTAAGGCGACCATGTTACAGACCTTGTTTCAGTAAACACAGTAAAAATGTATTTATTTCAGTCATACTCTGCTACCACTAAGTCCCTTGACCAATTGTCAGTTGACAACCTCAAGGGTCAATGGTAACGGATCGATAAAACAAATCACTTACAATGCAAAGTAAACAAAAAGAAATTCAGCAATGACAGTGATGAAAGTAATGTAATTCCTTTTAGGTAAAGGTACAAAAATAAAAACATAAATACAAACATAAATAAATAATAAAGTGTAATGTGTTATACCTGACACTGAATAGCAATGAAGATTATTCATTCTTAAACACGGGGGGTGCTTGACATATGCGTACTCGACATACAGAATTTTGTGGTTATGCGTCTGCCCCCTCCACCCCCACTCCCACTTAAAGTGAAAGTGAAAGTAGATATCATAAAACGCTCAGAAAAAGGCATAACAGAGCCACAGGTGGTTGAATGTCTCCCTCTGGTGAACTGACAGAGGAACGACACCATCGCATTACACACGTTGTTGAGTCACACTCTGAGGAACAGAACCCCGATGTAAGTAGAGGGAACCTGTAGTTACTAGGCTACTAAAACTGTAAAGTGCACCTCACAAAAAGAGCCTGAGTCTAATGAAAACAAAAACAAAAGTTATTAACTTAATACAAGGTATGATGGAAACATGCACAAATGAACAAGAAAAGTCATTTCTGACTACTAAACTATCTAAATCACTTCACTTTTTATCATTTGACATTATTTTGGTGTCACTAAGCTGCAGATGCATGTAAGTGCAGGAAATGCTGTAAAATGTCGCTAATGTTCTTCCAGTTACAGTGGAGCAATAGAACTGTCAGCATTTACATATCTAGTTTGAATAATATAACCTGGACTTTTTTTATATCATAAAGCAAATACTGTGCCAAGAGAATTTTAAAAATTTCCATATCAAGACGATAAATCAGAAATTCAATATCTGTGGCTAATATAGCCTATCAATGTTCATTGGAAGGCAAAAACTACAGCAGAACATTTTTCATTAGTTTAATATGAGAGCCATGGGGAAATCTGGCTCATTTCAAAGTCAATTTGCTGCAATTCTGTGGGTTTTGCACCTTTTTACTTGGAGAAGGTCGCAGTTCATCAGTCCCCTTTGCCATTTTAAGGTCTTTTCTAATACTCCATTAGCCCAAATGAAATTCGTTAGAGGAATCCTTGAAGACCAGAAGGAGACAGTTTATTGGAGGCCTCTCTTCAGTTCTACAGGAAAGATAATTCTACAACTAAAGCAAAATGTGCTTAGAATAGACATTATTATATAATAATAACCTTATCTTTACAAATGTCTCTGAAAAAATATAATATACAAAAGATCTACTTTTCATTTTCTGTTATTTTATAATTAATATTTTACAGTCAATTTTATATGCAATTATGTGTAAATGTAAGTTCACATCATGGAAATTGTTACTTCTGCTTGTACATGAACAAGCAGACATTTGACCTTCTCTAAAACAGTGCATATAAAGGTGTCACATAAAGATAATAATAAATAATAACACATTTTATTTCTAAAGCCCATCTAAATTTCAGTGCTACACACAGATAAAACAAGTAGTAAGAGCAATGATAAAACAGACAAAAGCAATGATAAAACACACAATAAGAATGTACGATTTATAGTTTAGACTTTCCTGAACAAGAGAGTTTTTAGCCGTTTTTTAAAACAGTCCACAGTCTGCTGTCCTCTCATGGCCTCGGACAAATGCTCGGTCACCCATTATACAGAGTTTGGTTAAGGGTGGGCGGAGGCGGTAGGAATTTGCCGACCCGGGATGTCTATTTGTGGTTTGTGGTGTCAGGAGTTCCTTGAGATAGTGTGGTGCGTACTCTGATGGGTGAGTAGACAGAGTTTGTATTCAATGTGGAGATGGATTGGGAGCCAATGGAGTATCTGGAGAATTGGAGTAATGTGTTCGCATTTTCACACCCTCATCAGGATCTTCGTAGCATTGTTTGGAATTTGTTGAAGCTTTTGAATGCTTTCTGGGGATCCTGATGAGGAGTGTGTTACAGTAATCCAGCCTGGATGAGACAAAGGCATGGACCAGCTTTTCAGCATCAAGGAGTTAGAGGCAGGAGCAGAGTTTGGCAATATTTTGCAGGTGGAGACATGCAAATTTTTTTGACACCCAGGTTCATAACATATGGTGACAAGATAATCATGTGACCAGTGAAGGACATGCAATTTATTGAGGAATGGACTTGGGGAGTAACAATCAGAAGTGCTTCGGGTTTTGGTGCAGAAGGATGAGGGTTTATGAAGGTGTAAGGGAAGTCGGGGCCAGTCTTACATAGAGCAGAGTATCGTTGGCGTAGCAGTGGAAACAAACTTCATGATGTGACTAAGGGGTAGCATGTAGATGTTGAAGAGGGTCGGTCCAAGGATCAATCCTTGTGGGACCCCACAGGTGACAGTGTGGGTCTGAGATCTTGCGTCCCCCAAGGCCACATGCTTGGTCTTGCCAGTGAGATATGAGCTGAACCATTTCAGAGCAGTGCCAGAAAGTCTAATTATATGATGAAGATGGTGGAGTAGAATATTATGATCCACTGTATCGAAGGTGACTGTGAGGTCTAGGTGGATAAGAAGTGAGGGAGAGCCCTGGTCAGCAGCCATCAGAAGGTCATTGGTGAATCTGACCAGTACTGTGAAATGGTCTGAAGCCGGACTGAAATGTTTCATATAGGTCAAATTGATGTAAATGGTCCTGAAGCTGGGCTGAGACAGCTTTATCCAAAACCTTTGATAAAGATGGAAGGTTGGAGATTGGACGTAGTCCAATAGAGTTTGTCATTTCTTCAGGATCCAGGGAGTGTTTTTTAAAGTGAGGTCTGATTGTTGCACTTTTTAAGGCCAGTGGGACAAAGCCATTCAGAAGATTGACGATATTAGTGATGAGGGGGCTTATGTGTGATACATTGGCTTTTATCAGAGGTGTAGGGAAGGGGTCCAAGGGGCATGTAGAAGATGATATACTTTAACAAAAGCAGAACAGCATTTAAAACAGTGATTTTCTTAGCAAAATTACCAACAGATATATTCTGATATTCTTCTGTTGGGAGACTACGTACACCCATGGCATCCAAATGCAATTTTGCACCGTTACCCAAAAAATTATGTTTTGTAGGTGGTAGGCTCTGACCACTTTCCCATGCAAATTTCCCCTTCCAAAAATGTTGGAAGCTTTTTTTGCATGGACTGCCCTTTGTCAAATTCCACACACATAAAAAACGTCCTCCTGTCTTCTTTTCAACTTAATTTTTGGACTGGTGGTTTCACATTAACTCAAATCATTCTTTGTCTAAATGCAGAGCTGAATTAAAGATCGTAAGCTGAGTAATTCTCAGTCCCTAAGGCAGCCAAGCAATCTCAAACCATAACATTTCCACCACCATGTTTCACAGTTGGTATGGACATCTTCAGCTTTTGTCTATGTCACACATACTGTATGCTGTTACTGTAGTCAAATAACACATTTATTTAAAAAACTATGGTCATTTTATGCTCTTTGTCAAACCATACTCTAGATCTAAAATATATATATAGTAAATGAAATCATATAATTAAAGAATGTGCACTGCTCAAAAAATAAAAAATGGAAATTGCAGGCCACTTCTCAGTTCCTCTGCTTTCTGGCTGATGTTTTGGTCACTTTTGAATGCTGGTGCTGCTTTCACTCTAGTGGTAGCATGAGAATGAGTCTACTACAACCCTCACAAGTGGCTCAGGTAGTGCAGCTCATCAGGATTAACATCAATGTGAGCTGTGGCAAGAAGGTTTTCTGTATCTGTCAGCGTAGTGTCCACAGCATGGAGGCGCTACCAGGAGACAGGTCAGTACATTAGGAGACGTGGAGGGCCGCTACCCCCACCTTTGAGCAAAGAAGAACAGGAGGAGCACTGACAGAGCCCTGAAAAATGACCTCGAGTGAACCACAAATGTGCGTGTCTGCTCAAACGGTCAGAAACAGACTCCATGATAGTGGTATGAGGGCCTGACGTCCACAGGTGGGAGTTGTGCTTACAGCCCAACACCGTGCAGGACATTTGGCATTTGCCAGAGAACATCAATATTGGCAAATTTGTCACTGGTGCCCTGTGCTCTTCACAGATGAAAGCAGGTTCACACTGGAGACGCCGTGGAGAACGTTCTGCTGCCTGCAGCATCCTCCAGCATGACCGGTTTGGCAGTGGGTCAGTAATGGTGTGGGGTGGCACTTCTTTGGGGGGGGAGGGCAGCTCTTCATGTGCTTGCCAGAGGAAGCCTGACTGCAGTTAGGTACCAAAATAAGATCCTCAAACCCCTTGCTGGTGCAGATGGCCCTGGGTTCCTTCTTATGCAAAACAATGCTAGACCTCATGTGGCTGGAGTGTTTCAGCAGTTCCTGCAAGATGAAGGCATTGATGCTATGGACTGTCTCGCCCGTTCTCCAAGCATGAATCCAATTCAGCACATCTGGGACATCATGTCTCGCTCCATCCACCAACGCCACATTGCACCACAAACTGTCCAGGAGTTGGCGGATGCTTTAGTCAGGAGACCATCCACCACCTCATCAGGAGAATGCCCAGGCGTTGTAGGGAGGTCATACAGGCACGTGGAGGCCACACACACTACTGAGCCTCATTTTGACTTTTTAAAAACATTACATTTGTGTGTTTTTCCACTTTAATTTTGAGTTTGACTCCGAAGCCAGACGTCCATGCATTGCTAAATTTGATTTCCATTGATAATTTTTGTGTGATATTGTTGTAAGCACATTTAACTATGTAAAGAACAAAGTATTTAATAAGAATATTTAATTCATTCAGCTCTAGGATGGCTTATTTTTGTGTTCCCTTTATTTTTTTGAGCAGCATATAATTTTTTAAAGCGTGTCCATAATTACAGTATACAGTACATAGTATAATTATATAATATGATTATAACTTTACAAGACCTGAACCATGACGTCTTTAAATAAAAAATCATCCCGTTATCTCAGCGTAGGCAGAGAAAACATTTGCAATCATTAGAATCAGTGTAATTGCCTGTAATTGCGTAAGTAAAAGCTTTTTCCAATACCATAAAGCAGTTGTAAATTGTGATACCAATTCACACATTTTCTAAAATGATAGGTCATAGACCAAATGTTGCACTGGGACATTATGAAGGGTATTATATCAAATATATATATTTTTTTTTATTCATTTCCAACTGTGCGACAGCAGTACACGACAGCTGACATTCATCTGTAACTTCACTATGTGTTGGGCTAAATCACCATTTAGAAGCGCTGGCTTTCCTCTACTTTACCCCAAAAATGATTGTGCATAATTGACATACAGTATTAACACAACTATGCACAGTACATAACACACAGTGCCTCTACATCATAGTGTGTAACTAGTGGTTAGCATAAATGAATAACAATAAGGTGTGGCCGACTCATGGTGAAAAGTTGAATATTTTTTTGCATTCTGGATTTGGTCCACAACTCATTTTCCAGCCAACACTCATTAAAACATCCCAGTATGTTGGTCTGATGCCCCAAATTTGGGGGGCGGCATCACAAATCAGCAACACACACAAAAGGAAAACGCGAAGCCCATCAGAGAGAACGGTTTAATTTATTAATCCAACTTATTTTATTTCTCCATTTAAAAAGTGATAGCTGTGTGTAGTGCAATAATGGGGTTAGAATTTCAAGCATTTACAAGCACTTTATTCAAAATTTCAAACCTTAAAATCACAACATTAAAATTATAGCATTTTTGAGGATTTCAACCCTGTATATTTCTATAATTTATTCTTTTTTTTAACACCATGGTTTCTTCATCTTTTACACCCTCTTATGTCTGGCAGCCATGCGCTCTTGTATTTCTTATTTTTTGGTGTGTGTCTACTGTTTCCTCTTTGTCTTGCCCCTTATTTTGCTCAGCTGTGATGTTTTCCCCCTTGGTTTAGATATTCTAGTTGTAATGTGTCTTGATTGTTTCTGCTTTGTTTGTCCCTGTCTTGATTTTATTGACAGAATATGCATTTAAAAAGTTGGGAAATGTTCACACCATCTGGACATCTCAAATGGTAGAAAAAAGCAAAATGCTTCCACATATCAGTGACAATATTCATGAACCTGAAAAGATGTCAGCAAAGTAATAACACCTTTCTGATCATTATGAATGTGAACATTATAGAAAATGGGTATGACAATTATAAATTATAGAGTGGGTCAGCTAATGCAGAAATGAATCAGGGGAAAATGGAATATGAAATAATTACTAAAATTACAAGCTATTCTCAATCCTATTTTTAAAAATAATATCTTCCTTCTAACACACCTTCTCTTTGTTTTTCCTGTATGTATACAGGA
>JBBIGC010138830.1:0-21440 GCA_037576955.1 Lepidarchus adonis
TATTATAATTATATTTACAGTATTTGACATATTGGAAAACATTAACATATAAAATGTCTCATATGCACATATTTGGGATGTGTAAGTAACATTTTATATACATTTTTCTTTTTGTTTGTTGTTTTTTGTTAAGTTCAGTATATTTTAACGCAAAAACATTTGCAAGACTGTCTTTATGTTAATATAACTCTTGAAGTGAACACTGGAGGCTTGTTATATAGAAGAGTGAAGAAGGGTCACATGTTTGCACTCTATCGCAGGCCCTGTTCTGTTCACAGCCAGAGCTGTCTGTGAGAGAGCACTCAGCCTGTGGGCCCTCAGAAGACCCCTGTATCTGAACCGGAGATAGGAAGTGAAGGTGCCTTTTCCCATACGCTACTTGTCACCATGAGTCACAGAGCTGCCATCCTAATAACCATCCTCTTAGACACACTACTGCAAGATCACTGCGTATATTCCCACAAACTGGATATGTGCAGGGGACAGTCAGACATCCACTTTCATGTGCTGGAATTTTCCACCATGTTGCAGCTATGGAAGTGCTTTTCTGACCTGCATTAAAGGAATAAAAAACTCATGTACTACATTTTTCACAATCAAAATTACTTCAGAAAAGACATGTTTACTGTCCAAGATCTATTTCTTTAGTACTGCAGCATAAAACAAGTCAAAAGTAAATGGGAACTCAAATTATTTCAATAAAACAGTAAAGTGAGTGATTATGATTGTCATTGTGAGCACACCACAACACAATGCAACCTCAACAATACGTCCTGCTGTGGCCTAAACCATATCAGCAAGTAATGTGAGCAGGTTGAGAGAAGTTTTAATGATGTATTTACAAAAAAAATGGGTAACTACTGATTTGCTTTGCAGTGATTTTTATTTGATAAAGTAATTGTTATATTTGCCACAAGTTCAAACAGATAGTCTAGACCAGGGGTGGGCAACTCCAGTCCTAGAAGGCCGGTGTCCAGCACAGACTGGTGCTCTCCCTGTTTAGGCACACCTGGTTCAGCTCACCTGTTCATTGGCAGGTTTAGGGAGTGTGTTTGAGAAGGGGAGCTACCACACTGTGCAAGACAACAGCCTTCAAGAACTGGAACTGCCCACCCCTTGCCTAGACCATGGGTCTCAAACTCTGTTTCTGGAGGGTCAGTGTCCAGCACAGTTTGGCAGTTTCCCACCTCAAACACACTGACTACACCTGGCAATCAACAGGTGAGCTGAACCAGGTGTGTTTGATGAGAAAGATGATCTAACTGTGCTGAATACTAGCCCTACAAGACTTGAGTTTGAGACCCATGGCCTAGACCAGGGGTCGGCAGCCTTTACTATCAAAAAACTTTGGCCCCAGATTGTCTGAAGCCACAAAACATAACACAGTTTATAACCTTGTAAAAAATTAAATCTCTTTTTTATTTTACCAGTTACAACAACTGAATGTGACAAAAAGAAGTGCAGTGTGCATGTGTAGGCCTACTTTTAAATAAATTAAACGCTGAACAATGCACACTTTTTTGAGTCCTTCCCATATTTGTGTAAAATTAAAATAAATCGTAGCCCACTTTAATATGAAAAACATAGTTGAAAAAACTTAGTTTTAAAAAGGTAAAAATAAAATTAGGCTTACTGGTGATGTTTGTTGCCATTTTAATGATACTGTCCTCAACGGTCTTTAATTTTCAGAATAATTTATTGTTTTTGAATTTGGAGACTAGATGCTTTGATATTTTTATGAACAATTATTTTCTGTATTCTCCATCTGTGAACGGCTTCCCATTACATTTTTGTTGTTTGCTAATTTGTCGCCACATATCAAGCACACAGATAAGCCTGCATAGTTGCCAGTGAAGGCAAAGGAATCTGTCCATGCAGAATTTAACTCTGTTTTCTGCAGAGATTTTTCTTTACAGATGTTTTCATGGTTCGCTTACCGCAGGAGTCGCAAACTTAAGAAGCCGTCTGCAGGAAAAGGAGATGGCTATAGACGTGGATGTGATGCATATTTAAACTGACAAATTATAAAACCTTTTTTTATTCAATGTTAAAGCATCACCTCTAACTCCAACATGGCTGTGTAAATGCTTGCTTCAGTGTAACTTGACAAATGCCACACTCACTGTCACTAAAACACTGCACATGACTCCACAGCTATTGCTGTCAGATCAGTAAAAGCTATAGACACTGCAATGTCATTATGGATTAACAGAGTAATATCCCAAAAAATCTGAAAACTCCCAGCAGCTGAACAGTCTTCCATACCAGATCTCAGCTAAATCTATATAATCTCTCATAGCCTTGTCAGGAAATGACAGGTATGATTTAATTAACCACTTTCTTTGTGCTGTGAACACTAAAGCCTCCTGACATTCTGAGGTAGAAGAATTGATTACCTTAGAGAGTGGTGCATATAGACGAATGATGAGACTGCTCCTCCACATCTGGTTGTGTGTGGGTGGCGATGGGCCCAAGCTTCCTCCTGTGGAGGCTTGGTGGAAGTCAATCAGAGATCCAGAAGGATCATGTGAGAAAAGGACAGAGCTGATATACACAGCGGCTTGGCCGCTTCACCTGCCACACACTGCAATGAAGCGCTCCGACTGCATGACAGCAGCACACTTCTGGAAGAGTCAGATATCAACAATGGCTGGACACAGCTATGAATCATGGGCAAATAAAATGCCCCACCAAATGCCAGCACAAATTACCATAGCCCAAGCCCATAGGTGCACCATTCACATCAGGATAATACCTTCAGCCGTGCAAGGCAGGGGATGCGGGATTGAGCATATCTCTCTCTCTCTCTCTCTCTCTCTCTCTCTCTCTCTCTCTCTCTCTCTCTCTCTCTCTCTCTCTCTCTCTCTCTAAAGGGAAGTTTGTAGCAGCACTGTTGCTTAAAATACTGCCCCCCAGCCCCGAGACCCATTAAAGGCCATCATGACGGAGAATGCCTGCTCATGCCTGCTGAATACCTGAAGTGATGTTATCTGCCTTAAACCACCACTTCTCTCTATAAAGACTTTTTAAAGGCTTTTTCTCTTGTCCCCATTAGTCTCAACCCTAGTTGTCAGGGAAACAAGGCCAAGCTGTCACTGTCCAAAATGGCATAACATGAAGCCAATTCTTCTGCACCAACAACAAAGTGACATATTAAAGTGATAGCTCACAGCAGCAAGAACAGAGACGTATAAAATGCAGACTACCAGACATAAAACCTTCGACTGCTGAGCATGAGGAAGTGTGGTGCTGGTGCTAGTCATTCTGTAGGAAGACTGAGCCAGTACAAAATGGTTTTTAAAGACACTGCTTTTTGTAGGATTTCTACTCATTTTTCCATTTGTACACAGTTCCAAGGTTATTCTAATAATATGTACGTAACACATTGCCATAACACAACAGTTTGGAGATATTTATATCACCGAGCTAACATGTCCATGTAGGCCCAATAGGATGGCCCATATGGGATCAGGCTCATTTTGTCCTTACTCGCCTTACATGTGTCCCCTGTGGGGCAGCCCAAGAGGACAACTGATTTAAATAACAGCTCAGTATGCCCAAATGAGTCCCACACAAAAAAGCCCATACAGAACACACTTGAGCTGGCCCAATTAAAGCCCATCTATTGTACTGTTAACCCATATGGACCCAAGCAACATTCAATGAATTTACGAATGCAAAGGTGCCTTTGCCAAAGGTCCTTGCCCAGCTGAAACCCAAGAAGCCGGGTAAATCACATTATCAGACCCATAAAGGTCATAGGTTAGGCTGGTGGCTTTGAAGGCAGCGGGTTAAAGTCACCTGTTTAGAATTTCAAGATTTGGGGGCAGCAGTTGCCTAATGGTTTATGACCAAAGAGTCGCTAGGCACCTAACCCCCAACTGCTCTCCAAGCGTGGCTACACTGGCTACATATAAGGAAATTATTATTTGTCATTGTGAACACTTAATTATACACAGTGCACCACAAGAAAATATTACCTCTGCATTAAATCCATCACATATGCACACATGGAGCAGAAGGCAGCTATCAACCGCACCTGGGAAGCAGTGTGGCGAGATGGTAACTTGCTCAATGGAACATCATTGGTGCCTGGGCCGGAACTTGAATCTGCTATTTTCCGATCCCAAGGTCAAGCTTCTAACCACAAGGCCACCACTGATATTGCCTAGTTGTCAGCAAATGGTGAATGTTACAGAACAAAATTTTAAAAAGTAATATAGCTTTTTAAGTAGATGGAATAGGAACCATGTGACTAGAGTTTAATTACTCTAAAAGTCATGCCAAGAAAAGCTATTACATAAAATAATTATGAGCAGGCTGCTTGATACCTGAGGCCTTTTATACTATACTATACTTTCGCAAAAACATTTGCTGTCTTCATATAGATTTTTATCCATCCACAGCAAACTGGTGCATTTCACACAAAATGAACCCCAAAGAAAACTTATTTACAACTATTTAAAAAACTCCTAGTCAGGAAATGAATGACGTTATTTGAATAGTAAACCCTGGCTCTTATTAGGGTTGCGCTCAATAAATTGTTACAGCAATATATTGTGGTCCATTGATATAGGCAGTTTAGTAACTTTTTCAGCAAGTTGGCCAATGGTGTAATGGCAGCTTTGGAAAATAAACATTCCTATATGGTGCAGTGCACCACACAGCTGTATAGTACCAACAAATAATGTAGTCTGAATATTAGAAACACAAAACCTGCTTCATGTTCCTGTGCTGTTTAGTTTCCAAACTTGTTTAGTTCAGAAACAAACCTCTCTCCATCTGTTTTACACTGAACAAGCAGCTCCATAACTTATGTGAAATCAGGTATGTAGCGTTCAGTGGGCGTATGTATACAGTACATCCAGCAAACAACACAGCTAGCTAACATGGCTACACAGCTAAAAATGGAGGACGTGTTGATTGTTTTTGCTGGTTTGTGCTAAAATGTATTTACAGCTGCTGCAGATAATTAGCTGAAGGACACATGGACAAGATCCAAAAACAAAGAAAAACTAAAGCATTAGATGCAATTGTTGTTTTTTTGGTTGGGTGAATTTCAGGTTAGCTGAAATTGGGAAAGACCTGCACCAAGCTTCACAGATGAATAGTGGATACAGAACTTTAGTTTGCCACATGGTACTGTTGTGTATTTCTGTTGAGGTTTGTAACCAGAACTAAAAAAATGATACAAACTACCATTCAGGTGCACCCCTCCAAAAAATAATTGCCTTGGCACGGTGGACACTTTGGACAACAGAAATGTTCCACATCTGTTTGGTTTAGGACAGCTGTTTAAAATACTGTTGTTGTTTTCAGACATTATTCAAAATGTCATGTGAAAAGTGACACGTTATATTGTGAGGTTGTTGGCAATACCCAACCCTAGTTCTTAACACCACCACTAAAAAGTCATGAGCCTTTCTTTACTACCATATAGCAATCCACTCTGAATTACAGCTCAACCATTGAATTAAACCATTGAAAATCTGATCAATTCCTCTTTAATACGACAGTGAAATGCTTACATGCCAGTGTGACATGACTTATTACAAGTTAGCTAAACACAATGACTGACAGCATGGAGTAGTTTGATGATTATAATTATATACTTCATGCAATTTCTTCCATTACTCATAACATTATAAACTCCATTTAATTGCACTCAAGAAATATTATGATGCCAAACATGCCTTTCCCATTGCAACACTGTCATTTTGGATTCATTCTAGGGATTAGATCAAGGGTCAGATGTGGCAGCCATGCTGCATTTCACCAAATAAGGGTCTTACAAAGGCGTAGGGTTTGCCATGATGCTTGGAGTCACAGAACATTTGATTTACTTGTTCCCTGTGGAGAAGAGGGGAAGAGTAGGAGGAGAAGAGATGTGAGATAGTTCTAATGGAAAGTCACTTCACCCTGAAGCTTCCACTGAGCTGCTGTAATGAGTTTGGTTGGAGAAGGGTGTTAATTAGCACTCTGTTGACTTTCATTTAAGCTTTAACTAGACACATAATGGCCAACACCAGGCCGTTCACACAGAGTGCTCAAGGTTAAGTCCTGCAAAAGGCCTGGCAAAAGCTCTGACAGTCTAGCGAAAAACACAAGGTGATCAAAAGAAAATGGCACATTTTTCATCCTTTCAGCAACAGCAGGCTCCATTTACTCCCCTTGATCCAAACATGCTTCTAACTTCTAACTTTCTGAATCAAAAGTTATATATGAAGTAGTTTAATATTTGAAATAGTTAAAGCACTGGGAAAAAAGAGAGAGAGAGAGAGAGAATGAAGTTCAGAAGCTCTAGCCTAGCACACAGCCTACTATTTACTAATTGTACGTGCTCACACTTATTTAGGTTAAGATTAAGCCTTGTTCATGCTACACAATTCTGAAAATGGTTGGAACGCTGCATTACACAATCTCAAAACTTGTAATCGCAAATCAGCGAGTTGTGTACTGTGAACAGAGCAGTGACAGGAAGTCACTAACTATGCAATCTTTCTGCAGGACTGGTCTGTCTGCTCTATAAAACAATGTTCTGTCATGAAAAGTCATGCAAGAATTGACATGTTTGGACCCACTTCCACTTGGCTTCGTTTTTTAGCCTTGAAAATTGTGTTGTCAAGGATATTGTTGTAGTAACCTCCTGAACAAAAAACAGCAAATGCATTGTCCGTTTTAGGCATTCTATAATCTATTGTGTTTCAAATGAGCTTTAAATGTGATCTTAGTGCTAGATGACAAAAACAGATCTTATTTTACACAGTGAATACAGAAAAGGCAAACAGGCAAAATATAAAATGAAAATGTATAGTTTAATTAATTCAGAATTTGTTGTTTCACACTTTGCTATTTTCTACATGTGGTGGTGGTACTGAGCATTGGTGCTCTTGCCAAGCCTATTAAATTCTGTTAGGTGTGCTATGTCTACCACAACAATGGCATGTTTTGTTTGTGAGCAATAGTGAATGTCCACCACCTCTGTCTTTTAATGTCCTGCACTTACTTTTGTAGCTCACCCGTGGCTGGCTCAGATATTTAGCAGGCTAGCTTGTTTGGTCATGTCTTTGTAGTGTTCATATAAAGTCATAGTTGATCACTGATCAAATGGGAAATTGCTGCCAGTCCAGGGGTCTCATTTATAACTTTTGTGTACGCAAAAGAGAATGTGTGAATATGTACGTAAACTTGGACTCATGTGTGTAAACATATTTGAGCAAAATATGTGGCAGCGGTAAGCAATGTCTTATGCTAATGAGTCATACACGTATATTTGATTTTTTCAGTCACATATTTATAATAATGAATAAATATGTAAGTAAAATGATTGTTTGATGCTTGATTGTTTCCTGAACCTGGAAGTCGCTTTGGATAAGAGCGTCAGCCAAATGAATAAATGTAATGTAAATGTAAAATATATAATCGGACTCAAATCTGAACTTAATCTACACACAAAACACAGTGCACCACAACAAATTGTGAGAGACAGAATGTAAAAACAAAATCCAGAAAATCACATTGCATGATTTGTAAAGAATTTATTTGTATAATGGTGCTGAAAATAAGTATTTAGCACTTACAAACAAGCACGAATTCGGGCTCTCACAGACCTGTTACTTCTTTAAGAAGCTCTTCTCTCCTCCACTCATTACTTGTATTAATGGCACCTGATTGAAATTTTTATCTGTATAAAAGACACCTGTCCACATCCTCACCATGGCCAAGACCAGAGAGCTGCCTAACAACACCAGGGACAAGATTGTACACCTGCACAAGATTGGGATGAGCCAATATAATATGAATAATATGAATAAATACAAGATCACTGACAATATCCTTCAACCTGATCAGGTACAAATGATCTTGAATATGGTGAGGAAACAGCCCAGAACTACAAGGGGGGAACTGGCCAGTGACCTGAAGACAGCTGGTACCTCAGTAACAAAGGTTACTATTAGTAACACACTATGTTGTCAAGGATTAAAATCCTGCTTAAGCCAGCACATGTCCAGGTCCCTCTAATGTTTGCCGGAGACTATCTGGATAAACTCTGTGGTATAGAGGAGGAAGAATGCTGAGTTGCAGCCCAAGAACACCATACCCACTGTGAACCTATGATGAACATTACAGACTTCTCTCATCTTTTTAAGTGGGACAACTTGTAGAATCCGTGGCTGCCAAATACTTTTTTGCCCCAATATACATGTTATAATTAACAATAAAAGTTTTCATTTATTCTAAAGCTTATTTGCTAGCACCGCAATTGTAAGGTTGTGTGGGTTGTGCAGGTTGTGCGGTATAGAGTATGACTACCCAATGGCCGGGTTCAGAAAAATATTTTTAAATGTTATTTGGGTTCGGGTCAGGTTTGGTCACGTCAGCACAAAAAATCTCTCTTACCTGAAACTAAGTGTCCTTGCCCGTAGCATTCTCGCTATTCCAGCAGCAGTAGCAGCGAATGCAACTTCAGCACTGCAGGAAGAACCATTGATCAAAGGAAGACAGCGCTGAAGCCATCCAGTGTTGATGCCTTTCTCTTTTTACACAACTTCAGTTAAATCTCGATATTTGGATGTAAATAGTGTAGTTTAAGTAACTGTCACAGTTCATTTAAAATGAAAATAGAAGTTTTGTCGTTGATAAGTCCTGAATTAAATGTTCAATAGCTCAGGCAAATGCTAGAAAATTACACTGAACTTTACTGATTGATCCACAAGTACAAAAAAC
Organism: Lepidarchus adonis; assembly: GCA_037576955.1. Lineage (NCBI taxonomy): Eukaryota > Metazoa > Chordata > Actinopteri > Characiformes > Lepidarchidae > Lepidarchus > Lepidarchus adonis. Next base: position 8,728 of record JBBIGC010138830.1, read on the forward strand.
ATAAGCTCATATGAGTTACACAAAACATACACTTACAGGCCAAACAAGACATTTTGACAACAATAACCCACAACATATGAGACAAATGATACACAGGGACACCTGGTGAGATGAGGGAACGGAAACAAGATGGAGACACGTGACGAGACAGGGATGGCAGGGAAACCGTGACATAATGACATAAAAACCGACTATGGGGCAGCCATAGCCTAATGGTTAGAGAAATGGGTTTGTGACCGAAGGGTCCCAGGTTCGATTCTCGGGACTGGGCAGCAGGCTGAAGTGCCCTTGAGTAAGGCACCTAACCCCCAACTGCTCACCATGTACGTCGCTCTGGATAAGAGCGTCTGCCAAATGCTGTAAATGTAAATGTAATACTTGGCCAATAAACACGATTCTGATTCTGATTCTATATATAAGTTGCACATATACTACATTATGAAGAAAAACAAAAATATTGCACAGAGGGGGACTATTGCACACAGAGAATATTGGAAGCACGAGGATTTCACTTGTAAATACAAGGTGTTTGAATGTGTGTGTATGTTTGTATATGTGTGGTCAGCTGCAAGATGTTGGTTGTACAATCTGATAGCAGCTGGAAGGAAAGACCTTCTGACTCTATTGAGTTTTGTCAGAGTCTCCTGCATGGAGCGGGAGATATTGTCCAACAGGGATGACAGCATAGGCACAATGCGGTGGAGGATGTGTGTGCCTGCAGAAGTCGACCACTAGCTCCTAGGTCTTACCAGTGTTGATCTGGAAGTAGTTCTGCTGACACCAGTCCACAAAGTCCCTGATCAGATCTCTGTACTCCCTGTTGTTCCCGTCAGTGATGAGGTCAACTATTGCAGAGTTAAGACAACTTATGCAGGAAGCTGTTAGTGGAGAGGTAGGAGATGTCTGCAGTGTAGATGGTGTAGAGGTACAGTGCCAAACCCATTACTTGTGGGTCTCCTGTACTGAAGACAACTTGTTAGACACACAGCCCTGGGATCTCACGTACTGTGGTTGGTTTTTTGTGGTGTTTCGTAATCCACAGTATAAGATGTTGATCCACTCCTGTGTGTTCCAGCTTATCCCTCAGAAATCTGGGTAGAATGATAATGAAAGCACTAAAGAAATAAAAAAAAACATGATTCTCACAGTGCTCCCTGGCATCTGCAAGTGTGAGAGAGAGTGGTGGATGATGGCATAATCCACTCCAATACCAGGCTGGTAGGCAAACTGGAGTGGATCCAGTGATGAGCTCACCAGGGGCCAAAGCTGAGTGAGGACCAACTCTTCCAGCCTCTTTATCAGGTGAGATGTCAGAGTCACCGGCCTGTAGCTGTTGAGGTCCTTGGTATGTGGGGTATTCGGCAATAGTACCACACAAAATGTTTTCCAGAGCTGTGGTACTCTCCCTAGCTTCAGGCTCAGGTTGAACATGGGTTCAGAAGGAATAAACTGTGGTACTGATCATGGTACTAGGGGCACAGTATGTGGTAATAACCATGGGGACTGGAGTACCATCTGTCAAAGTGAATGTCCACTTGGCCACGTACAGCAGGGAGAATAACACATCAGCATTTGACACTTCAGCATTTTTATCAATAAGGGTATTTCTAAGTGGGCCATTGACACAAAATTTGCACCACATGTCAATATCAACTCAAGTATTTAACTCATGCAAAGACCTCTAAACATTTAAGTCCATACATTGAGTTATGTGTAATAAAGTGAAAAGACATTGAACACATGAAGATAAGGTGCAAAATGGCATAGAAAGCCAGGAGATCAACCAAACTCTGTCAGTATTGAGAGAGAAACCCTGCCTCCTATCAGTACTAATTGATATCAGCTGCTTTAGTCCTAATTGATGGCCTATAAAGGCTTCTCATTACCCAGGAGGCACACAGGAAAGACTTCATGATGGTAAAAGCAAATAACTCTTCCAAGATCTTCGTAATCTTATCGTTGAAAAGCATTCTGATGGGAATAGTTATAGGCGCATTTCCAGAACGCTGAATGTTCCTGTGAGCACTGTGCGTATTCATATTACTGAAGGCAGGATGAATGGAGAAATGGACTGGAACATTCTGGATAAAAATTTGCTGGCATCTACCAGAAAGCGAAAAATGAAAAGAGGGTGGACATTTCAGCAAGACAATGATCCCAAGCACAAAGTGAATTGGTTTCAAAGAAAGAAAATCAAGTTGCTATAATGGCCCAAATTTATAGAGAGAACTGTTCATAAAAGTTCATAAAAGAGGCCCAAGGAACCTTCAAGATTTAAAGAATGGGAAGAATGGGCCAGAATCACTCCTGAGCAATGCAGACGACTGATCTCTCCATACAAGAGGCATCTAGAAGGTGTAATCACCAACAAAGACTTTTCTACAAAGTATTAAACAAGGTGTGTTCAATACTTATTCCCAGTGTCATTTGACTTTATTTATTACGACTCAACTTGTATTCTTAAATGTTCTGATTTCTTTGTATGAATTCAGTTATTCTGTATGGTTGTGCGGGTTGTGATTAAGTAAGCGCAGGCAGATTGTAAAAAATAACACTGAACTTTACTGATTGATCCACAAGAAAACAAACTCATACAAATTATATAAAAAATACACTTACAGGTCAAACAAGACACATTGCCGACAATAACTGATGGCATGAGACAGAGACAAAGGGGTAAATATGCACAGGCACAATGAGGGACACCTGGTGAAGGGAACCAAAACAAGACAAAAACATGTGACAAAACACGTGACGAGACAGGGATGACAGACGCTGGTTTGGTCTGGTTTAACAGCACTATAGCTTCTTGGAAAGGTAATAAAATTGTGTCATTTCTAACTGTTCATTGTTCATGTATTTTACATGCACTGGCACAATGCCCCCTTTACATGATCATAAATATGCATGAGGTGATTTGAAAGATCCTCCTCTCACACCAAAAACATGGATTGCCAGTGAGAATGCATTGTCCTCTGCTCCAGCCAGTCACCCCTTCAGATGTGAAAAGCAGCTTGTCTAAGCTCTGAGGAAAGGACTGTTTCTGAGAGGCGCCAGCTTTTATATCTTTCTGGAAAAAACACACAGGACTTTTGATTGGTCCAAATAGCTAGCGAGGTGGCTGGGCTAATTAGTTGACATTCCAGGAAAGAACAGAGAGAAACTGCTAGCGCTGGGCTAAAGCTAGATTTTCAAAACAAAACTTTGTTTATACTTTAGAGGTACAGGGGGCTAGCAAGGTGGCTAAAGCTAACATTTCAAGGACAAAGGCAAAGCATCTGTTGTTAATAACTGGGCGGGCACACTGTGCGTGACGTGTGATCACTAGTCAGCAGAGGTGTTTTCTCTATAAAAACCCGGGCCAGTTGGGGGGACTGTCTGGTAATGACACGCGGTCATGCTGACTCTCACCCAACACTACGGGCTCTTCAGGGAAGGCTTCTGTCTAACATGGTTCATCTGTTTAAAAGTAACTGCTGAGAAACTGTGAGTAAAGATTTTTCTGGCTCATACTTTGTGTGGAAAATCATTATTTAGATAAAAGATTAGTTATGTCAAGACCTCACGCAACTTTATAAGTCCTTCCTGCTGTAGGAAGAAAGGTTTATCTCTTTCTCCAAAAGCCTGAGAAGGCAGCCTCACTCATTGTGAGGTATCAGGGCAGAAACTGTATAGGAATTTCTGGATTATAATAGATATAGTCCTATAAACCTTAACAATGTATAGTTGAACAAGGGTGTAGGGGGCAGAGTATGTGACAAATCCACATGCGAACAATCCCAGGTAAGGTAAGATTTATAAAGTGAATTTGGCTTGCAGGTGTGAGTGCACATGTTTTTATATAGCTTGACATTCTCTTTGTTTATGTAATTTTCGTCTTTTGAGCACATATTCACCTTTAGTATAAGTTCTACGCAAAGTTTTATAAATGAGACTCCAGGTCTTTTGGCAGAAACTAAAAAAAAGCCTTAAAATGTTCTAGCGTGAACAAGGCATTGGGACTAGGGTAAGGGTTGCCTTCAGCATTGCTCAACTCAATGTTTAGTTTATGAAAACCAAAGCAATTACACAACAAATCTTTAGATACTTTTATAATATTTATATATAGTATACATTATTATATAACATTGATATGAAGAAACATTGGATTACAATAGACAAATAATATTATATTCATCTTTATTGTCACTGTGCAACAATGGTGTAGAATTGCTAGCAATTGCTGAACTGTCCACACCAAACAATTTAAAATGTGACTGGGTTTTGCTGTTGATGTGTGGCTGCATAAACTTTTGTTAGCGCCAAACACAAAAAGTTCAACAATGGCAGACAAGAAAAGAAAGGTTTGTATTAGAAGTTATTTTACTAACAGAAGGTTATTTTAACTATAACACACAGTTATTCCTTTCAGTCCCCCCCCTGTGTTACTTATAAATCGATGTATGAAAGATATGTTATGACTGAAGTAAAGGTAAGAAATCTTTATTAAACTGCCACTTTTTCTGTCATTAGCTACCTTCAACATATTGTATTCAGAATCGATTTAAAACATTGTTTTTGAAAATATCATTGCTGTAATTGGTGTACAATAGTGAAGATGTTTGATATTGTGTGTATCATGTATTTGTGTCATAAAGTGAAGGGTGGAGTTGAAGATGTTTTCACCAACAATTTCAAAAGCAAACCTACACCTTTACTGTGCAGAGTAAGAGAAAAAAAACAATAAAATGCAGTTAGCACATAACCAGTTCAAATAATAGTATAAATTACATGAAAGTGCAATATATTTATGCTCCAGCTTTGTGAAAATGTGTGTGACCCCTTGATATTTCAGATCAAACAAATTTAAATTGTCAAAGACAACGCAAGTAAACACAAAATGTGTTTAAGTAAAGGATTTTATTATTAAGGGAGAAAAAAATCCAACCCTACATGGCCCTGTGTGACAAAGTGATTGCCCCCTAAACCTAATAACTAGTTGGGCCCTTATCAGCAACAACTGCGATCAAGCGTTTGTAATAACTTGCAATGGAGTCATGAACACTGACCTTAACTGAGGCAAGTGAGGCCTGAAGTTTTTTGGACGTTGTTGTGGGTTCTTTTGTGACCTCTTGGATGAGTCACTGCACTCTTCGGGTAATTGCACTCCTGGGAAGGTTCACCACTGTTCCATGTTTTCATCATTTGTGGTTAATGGCTCTCACTGTGGTTTGCTGGAGTCCCAAAGCTTTAGGAATGGCTTTATAACCTTTTCCAGACTGATCTCAATTACATTCTTTCTCAGTTGTTCCTGAATTTCTTCACTTTGTCAGACAGGTCTTATTTAATTGATTTCTTGATTGAGAACAGGTGTGACAGTAATCAGGCCTGGGTGTGGCTAGAGATATTGAACTCAGGTGTAATGAACCACTGTTAAGTTATGTTTAAACAGGGGGGCAATCACTTTCTTACACAGGGCCATGTAGGTTTGGAATTTTTCTCTCTTAATAATAAAATCCTTCACTTAAAAAACACGTTTTGTATTTACTTATGTTGTCTTTGACTAATAATTAAATGTGTTTGATGATCTGAAACATTTAAGTGTGACAAACTTAAGAAATCACCCCAATGTAACTGTGTACAGTCTTTGCTTATGGAGAGCAGTATGTAAATATAAATATGTACAATAAACAAAATGATATAAATATGAGTGAAGTGAGCAGAAGTGAAGAGGGTCATGTACAGTGTAAACAAATATGTTATATGTACAGTAAAGTCAAATTTCAGTGATTGTATAAATATATAGAAATTGTAGGAATATCCAGATGGTGCATGTTATGTAATGTTCTGTGCAAAGTGAGCAATCAGTCTTTAAAGATACAAATATGAAAGAGAAAGGGCAGAGACAGTGCAGAGTGAGTGCAATATGTATATTGCTGTGATGTGACGTTCAGCAGGGTTACAGCCTCAGGAAAGAAGCACTTCCTGAACCCGCTGGTGATAGAACAGACTCCTGCACTGCCTGCTAGATGATAGCAGTGTAGAATGTCATGTAAACAAAGGTATTTCAATGTATTTGTAGTTCATAACAGAAATTCACATAAAGCGATACACAAATATTTGAACACCCTTGATGACAAGAAATCCTCTGAAGGTAACAAACTAAATTCTGGTCATTTTTGGAAACATTAAGGCCAAATTGGAAATGTTGAGATATTGGTATATTGAAAAGAAAACAAAGCATGAAATATATGAAATAGTATGTATTTTATATTTAACATAATTATACTAGATGCATCTTAACTTTGGACTATATATTTGACATTAAGACCTAATTATTTTTGGTGGATAATTAGAACCAGGTAGTCCCAACCAATGGAGGAATTTGTCTGAATTAACAAAGTCACCCTGAGATTAAAAAGCTGTCTGGATATTTTCCCTTTTGTAGTTTAATCCTTCATCCTTTCAAATTTGAGGTGAAGATGATTACAAATTTTTAATACAGCAAGCACGATGATTCCATAATATAATACTTGAGTGTTACGAGTAAAATGTTCCCAGTCGTTTTTACATACTTCCTGCTATAAATATAACACAGGAATGACTCTGCATTTGAGAGTGACCTCCTATGAGCTATTCCTGACTAAAGTCGTGATATCTGATGCATGTGGGCTTGGAGTTGAATAGCCTCATCTATGTTCCGTCTTTTGAATGATGACTAATGCAGGTAACCTGGCCTTGGTGTCTATCAGGATGTAATTACAGCAGCAGTAAAAAACACGGCAGATGTGGATTTCAAAGTCAGTCATCATTTTTCATCCATTTCATGCATTTTTAGTGTCTTTTATGATGCAAATATCTATGCTCGCTAGAAAAAGTGTTACGAGTATAAGAAAAAAAGTAAAAAGGCACAATTCTGAAGTGAAATCAGCATTTCCCCCATTAACTTCTTGGTACCTTCTCTGCTGACCCACATAATGGGATGGGATCATGAGGAAGGGTGTTAAGGAGGTACACTGTGCACTTTTGCTTCATCGCACACAGCAATATCAAAGCTCAGTCATCTTTAAATGCATATTTTCAAGTACACTCAGAGAACAATTCATGTGTAATTTCCTCAATAGATTTGTGCAAAGGTCACCTTTACAGCTTCAGCATAACCTGAGTCATTCCTGTGTGGTTAAACTTTAAAGCAAAATGAAGTGGAGCTTTACTCTAAGACACACAAGTGTTCACGGTAGAGATTTTTGTCAAATTAAACTTGTCTCAGGAAGTACAAATCACTTCATGCTGTTGTAAAAATATCTGAAGGCATTGTATCACTGGTTATAAATATTAGTATAGTATCGTCCTTCTGTACCTGAACCATGGTCCTACTGAAGGCAAGGGAACTTCATTAACTCAAGAGATCAACCTCAGTAATTTCCTTTGAATCTCCCACTTTAGGTCAGATAACGGTTTGCTTTAGTAAGTGCTCTGGGAATAATTTTCTAATTCTTGTGGAGGAAGGATCCTGTCAGACTTGAGTGTAATCCAGCAGCGCCAGACTTACTGTGACAAAAGGAAAAGACATTGTCTTGTGCGTTTAATAGGCTGGACTATGCCGTTCTTTTGAAATTGGAGGCTCTTTATAACACCACTGTAGACAGCAGTGCACAGGGAAGCAGATCGACGTGACATTTTTAGACTTCATCTAAAGGTTAAGGCTGTATTGCAGTTCGAGTTTTTGAGCTTAAAGATAATGAAGCCTCTATTAAAACATTCACTCCTGGACAACAGCAATAATGGGGAATTCCAATGGTGGTTCTACATTTCTGCATTATTCAATTATTGTGAGGTAAAAACAATGGTCATTCAGGGTGTTTAATTGTTCAAAGAAAAACAAACATTCTTACAACGGTGATGGTAGGAACCAGACGTCTCCAGTGCAAAAATAGGTATTTTATTTACAATCTAAAAACCACTTGTGCACTGACATGAGATTTGTTTTAGTATATCACAGTGACTGTTTGTATAATAATTATTGTTATTATTATTTTATTTTTATTTTATCTTAACATTACTAAGTCAATTTCTCAAAACTTCTGTATTAGTTGGTCATTGAAATGCAAACATGTCAAACATGACAGAATGTCTTTACAGTGTTGATGAATGGAACTGGGTTTGTGGCGTCTACAACTCACTTTGAATTTGTTCACATCTTAACCATCTAACCACACAGATATGGGGAAAAGTCTCTGATGCTCCCCTTAAATTCACGTTTGGTTACATTATTTATTCATTTGTTGTTTATTTATTTGTTGTTTATTTATTTACTTGTTTATTTATCTACTTATTTGTTAATTTATAGAATGCCACATTCCAATCTTACTTTGAATCTTAACAGCATTGTACAGAAATACAGAAATATTGACAGAATTTTTCAAGCAAAAATTTTGGCTCTAAAGATGTCTGGGCAACATTTCTAGCAATGGCACACACACACACACACACACACACACACACACGCACGCACACACACGGGATCAGGGCAGTCTTGTTGGAGGTTATGGAATGTGAAGCTTGTCATCCGGTTATTTTCACCTCGTCTTTGGAGCCCGTGAGGTGCAGAGCGCGTCTTTTCACGTTTTCTTTCTTTTTTTATTTTTCTCAGTTATTTGCAGATCAAAGTCAGAGGTCTTTGTCTGCTTTAAGGGCTCTTTCAGAAACGCTCTCTCGCTCCAGCAACCCCACACCACCTGTTGAGGTGACTCATTTCCCAGGATGTGACACTGATAAAGCAAGAAGGCGCGCATGCGCACACACAAGCACACATGCACAAAAATACACCCCCCCCACACACACACCCACACCCACCCACCCACGCGCACACACACACACACACACACACACACACATAAAGGACTGCCTCTGTACACTACTGCTCTCAGGCTGCTGGACCCGTATGACTCATCCAGTGTTTTAAATGACGTGTGTCTGGGACATTGACCGTGCGAGAGCTAATATCTGTGAGTCGGGCGCTAAATATATCACACCTGCTGATTTTCTTGTCGGGCTGATTAGCTCCCTATAACTGCACACATTCATGTCTCACAGAAACGCACAACTGACCTTCGTGAACCTAAAATTGCTTCTGCTGAGCTCTCGGGGGCTATCAGCTTGCTGCAGTGAAAACAGGAATCACTCAGACAAGCAGTAAACAAGAAAGAGACGCCCCCACCCTTCATTTAGGTCTGCACTGCAATGTAGCTCAGCTCAGTTCAGTGTGCCGTATTTCCCCAACGATAGGCTGCTCATTCTATAAGCCAGAAAATGCTCATTTATGTTTTAAAGCTCTAAGATAAGCTTCCTCATGTTATTAGCCGCGGCGTTGCTGAATTTACCGATCTGAAGTAAAAGCATCTAATTTGGCCCCTGGAGGGACATTATACCATAGTTGAGTATAAACATGGAAATTAATACAATTTTGAAATTAGCGATATCATGCCATAACGCAAGAACTACTCAGAATTTAAGGTCCAGACCAACGCATTAATGAAGCAACGTCCACAATACCTGAGGCGAACACATGTTGGACATCAGTGACAGCAAAGCAACGCAGGTCACATTTGACCATGTTTACAGATCTGATTTTGGATTTGAAGATTTGTTTTCCTAGCTTGTATTATAAACTTGGATGTAATGTCATGTACCAAAGGGCTGAAAAAAGGGGCCGGAGAGAGGCTGGATGCGACAGCAGCAATTAAGTAACAGAACAACTGATCTATCTTTTCTTGGCATTTTTCAAACTGTTCATTGCTGCAGTAAACAAAACTTTTAAATACTTTTAGTGAATGTGTTTTAATGTTTTTAGATTTAACAAAGACAGCCAACACCAGGTTTGCAAAATCAATGTATAAGATGCTGCCTATCTTTGGGGAAATATGGTAGTCCAATCCAGCCCAATCCAGCTCAATCCATCACAATCCAGCTCAGTTCAGTTTAGTCCAGTTCTGAGAAGTCCAATCCAGCCCAATCCAGCTCAGTTCAGTTTAGTCCAGTTCTGAGAAGTCCAATCCAGCCCTATCCAGCTCAGTTCAGTTTAGTCTAGTTCTGAAAATGTCCAATCCAGCCCAGGCCTGCTCAGCTCAGTCCAGCTAAGTTCAATCTAGCTATGTTCAGCTCAGTTCAGTTCAGTCCAGCTCAGTTCAGTTCAGTCCAGCTCAGTTCAGTTTAGTTCAGCTCAGTTCAGTTTAGTACTGTTCAGTCTAACTCAGTTCAGTTTATTTCTGTCCCACTAACTTTAGCTCAGTTCAATTCATTAGGTCTACCTCAGTTCAGTTAAGTTCAGTTCAGCTCAGTCTGGCTCAGCTCTGTTCAGTTCTAATATTTATTGACACATCAATTTCCAACATTATTTATTGACCTCAAACTAACTAACTAATTAACCCATCCTGTCTGAAGACCAAACAAGAACAATACAGGCAAATTAAAAGGCTAAGAAAAAAATCAGGACACACAATTCAAAAACAAATAAAATATTGAAATACAGTTGTGCTCATAAGTTTACATACAGAATTTATGATTTCTTAACCATTTTTCAGAGATTATGAATGATAACACAAAAACATTTCTTTCACTCATGGTTAATTGTTGGCTGAAGCCATTTATTATCAATCAACTGTGTTTACAATTTTAAAATCATAATAACAACACAAACTACCCAAATGAACCGGATCAAAAGTTTACATACCCCAGTTCTTAATATTGTGTTTAACATCAATGACAGCTTGAAGTCTTTGTGGTAGTTGCAGATGAGGGTTTTTATCTTCTCAGATAGTAACGCTGACAATTCTTTCTGCAAAAAGCCTCCAGTTCCTGTAAATTCTTGGGCTTTGAGGTCTCCCTAGAGTGGCTCAATGATATTGAGGTCAGGAGACTGAGATGGCCACTCCAAAACCTTCAATTTATTTTGCTGTAGCCAATGACAGGTCGACTTGGGCTTGTGTTTTGGATCATTGTCATGTTGGAATGTCAAAGTACATCCCATGCGCAGCTGATGAGTGTAAATTTTCCTTCCAGTATGTTTTGATAACCTACTGTGTTCAAATTGCCATCAATTTGAACCAAATTACCTGTGCCTTTGTAGCTCATACATCTGCAGAACATGAGTGATCCACCACCGTGTTTCACAGTTGTAATGGTGTATCTTTCACCATAGGCCTGAAAATGGTTAGTTTTAATAGCCATTCCAACCTGTTTGTGTCAAGCTGTGTGTATGTTATCAGGCCAAATCACCAGGATATGTAAACTTTTGATCAGAGTCATTTGGGTAGTTTATGTTGCCATTATGATTTTAAAAAAGTAAACTTTTAAAGTTGCTTCAGCCAACCACTAACAATGTACTACTGTAGATGAATGTTGAGAGGTAGCAGTGCAATCAGCAATCTGATTCCCGAGAGTTGGTTGTGTTGTTTTTTGTATTAATCTAATCTAATTTATCTAATGTTAATGTTTTGCTGACAGAAATTCTCACTATCCATGTTAAAATGTAGCTTTACAAAACATTTTCTCATTTGGCCTAAGACTTTTGCACAATACTATAATAGCTCAGAAGGGTAAAGAATGTATCAGCTTAAACGTCAAAGTCAAAGTGCAAGTTTACATTCAAAGTCTCCGCTTTCTGAAAAAAGACTGGACAGCATGCAGTAAGCCTATGAGCATGTGGTTTCCATTTTTAGATTTCAACAACAGGTTACCCAATAAATACCTTTGACATACAAAATATATTTTGATTTTTACAAAAATATCATCTTGAAGTAGTTCAGCAGCAGTACGTCACTGGAAAATGTCCCACAAATGCCCGTAAGTGCTCAGTAATCTGAAAAAAATAAATTGTCCAATAACTGCCGTCAAGCCTGAGATTCAATAATATCTTCCCTCAGATAATGGCTAAAACATTGAGACCTTCTTAGTCACTGACCAGACAGCTGCCCAAACTGTGGCGTTAGAGGATCTGCATGGATGATTTTTCCAGGAAGATATGAGATGTACTGAGCAGTTGGATCAACACCACTGTAATAAAATATATATTTCTGATACAGAATGAACTACACAAGAGTTCACATTGGACTTCAGCAAGGCTGCACAGAAACAATCTACCATGAGTTGTGGAGAAGCAGAGATGTAGTCAATGCAGTTTAGTCCTTCTACTGTATGCAAGGGTACTGGGGTGTCAACTGTGAAATGCAAATCCAACCTTAATTGCTTGATTCCAAACAATTGTAATGTTCCCCAGACGTGTCTTCATTATGAGCTGCTTTGAGAAAATCCTAAATCAGTACAAGTTCTTCATTGTAAAGCAAAAGAGACGGCTATGGCTGCTCTTCAGCTTTCGTACCATCACTTGTTCCTGAGTTCTTTACAAATATAAGTAGGTGTAACACCAGTGCAGACTGAAGGGTTTTTCTTCCACATCCATTTGGTTCTATTCAGTGATGTTTTATGTATAGGCTCATTTGCTGATGTCATTATTCAAAACTATCTAATGCTTTAGCATTCTCTTTTCTTCATTTCTCTCTGCTCAAACAACTTTAACATTTCCATAGTTTTATCCCCATTACTCCATCGCTCTTTTCTCTTAGCAGCTGTTCCAGTCTGGTCTGTGCCAAAAGCACTCCAGCTGGAGAGAGAGAGAGAGAGAGAGAGAGAGAGAGAGAGAGAGAGAGAGAGAGAGAGAGAGAGAGAGAGAGAGA
>JBBIGC010138848.1:0-21439 GCA_037576955.1 Lepidarchus adonis
CCTCATTATTATATCAGCACATATCTGCCCCATACCCTCATTATTATATCAGCACATATCTGCCCCATACCCTCATTTTATAGACAAGAATGAAACCGTGTTGTCTGATTTTCACTGTTGATCCACCACTGAGTGAAATTCCTGAATGATTTGTTATTGCTCACAGTCAAGCTGTCTGTGAGTGTCTTGTCTTATGTGTCCCATTTTTATCACGTTTATCATTGTTTTTAGGCTGCCAGAAAACGTGGTGTTGATTGTATCGTCGCCCCATATGAAGCAGATGCCCAACTGGCGTTCCTTAACAAAAGTGGAATTGCTCAGGCTGTCATCACGGAAGATTCAGACCTGTTGGCTTTTGGTTGCAAAAAGGTAATGAAGTATTATTTTAAACTATTTTACAAACTTATTTATAAGACCTGTGATTGCAGGGTTGTAGTATTCCATTACATGCCATCCTCCCTCCAGATATTATACACTACATATGTTTCTTATACACTATTATAATAAGGGATATTGTCCAGGTACACTTTAGTCTCCCAATGTACAGTGTAAATGTGGCGTTAAATGTGAAAAGCATTAATATCCTGAACCTTTTGGTTTTCCTGCAGTGTAGAGACCTACCAATGAACAGGCCTGTGCCCAAACCCACTTAACAGTTAAAGATTATTTACTTTACCCAACCATAGCAAGAAGATATTATGTTCCCTCTTACATATTTAAGCTTTCTGAAAAAAAAAAAATAAAACTGGAACTCCAGCTATATTTAAAGTAGCACCTTTCTGTCTGTGTGCAGTTAAATATAATAAAAATTCACCAAGACTTAAACCATAAAACCCAGTTGAATGGTTATCTTTGACTATTTTGTGCAGTAAAAAATGTTCTGTTAACATCACAAGCCTATTAGGGTTGCAATAGTAGAATAGTTTGTTGCTGCTGTAACACTTGGCATGTGTGTTTATCCTGCTGCTGCCTTCCTTTATTACGTGCTAGTTTAGGCCCTTTACTAATAATGTCATGTAGTACACATCTGATCAGTGTGCGGAAAAAAGAAATCTGCTTCAGGCCATGCAGAAAATAAACACTGCATACAGGCCAGTGCTATTTTTGTTAGGATATTTTGCATGGCCATGCTGTTCTGAGCACAACACAGGATGTTCAGAGGAGTTCTTGTTCTGTTTAATCATCTTTGGCTGAACTCAACAGCTGTTGTGCCCTGGAGCAAAGTAATTAACCCCACACTCTTTAGGACTGTTCTGACATGGTCAAACCCTGAATCAGCTTCTCTCAGCTGTTCTTACTAAATAGCCAGGGATGCTCCATGGCACTCAGCATTATAAACAGAAACCTAGGGGGGGAAATACTCCTTTACCAGGGCCGAGTTAAAGATTAAGTGAACACTACAGGGTTTCAGAGAGAAAATTTTAGGCACATGTGAGGAATATAAAAATGTACTTTATCAGGCGTTTCCTTAGTGACTGGTTATTTCTTTATTATGGTAAAATGCTAAAATGGCTAAAACTATTTGTCAGAATGGAGAAAAATGGTGCAGTGTTTCACAATATGGCAATACCAAGTATCAGTATTTTTCAGTTTGATATTTTATCTTTTTGAAAAAGATTTTTTATATTCTTAGACATTTTCAGTCAAAAAAAAAATCTCAATAATTATATCGTGCCCCAGATATCATGATACTGTAACACTGTAACCACAGGTGATCTTGAAGATGGACAAACTTGGCAATGGCTTGGAGATCGCCCAGTGTAATCTAGGCCGCTGCCATTCACTAGGTGACGTCTTCACAGAGGAGAAGTTCCGCTACATGTGCATCTTGTCCGGCTGTGACTACTTAGCCTCGCTCTATGGCATTGGCCTGGGCAAGGCATGCAAGCTGCTGAAAATGGCAAACAACCCAGACATACTCAAGGTACAAATGTAGAGGTGGATTCTTTGTTGGTGATGGTGTTTTTTATTTGACAAATATGTTTATTTTATTTTATTTCACTAAAACATTTAAAGGTCAAGCAAATGAAATAGCATTTTTTGTATACTTACCCAGGTAATCCGGAAGATAAGTCAGTACCTGAAGATGAACATCACCGTACCTGATGAGTATATTGAGGGCTTTGTAAAAGCCAACAACACATTCCTGTACCAGCTTGTGTTTGATCCCATCAATAGAAAAGTGGTGCCCTTGAATCCCTACCCTGATCACATCGACCCCACTACCCTCCGATACGCTGGCATGTATCCTAAATCATGACAGATTAAATATCTTGGGCCTTTAGGTGGGTTTGAAAGGCATTGCTGTACTAGGGGTCCTTGAGTTACATCAACATTCTGTTCCTCCGAACGAGACGGAATACGAATTTTGTCGTAAGTAGGAACACGTGCGTGTAAGAAGGTAAAGATTTATTAAACATGAAAGAGTAGCACGCATATAACCAACACAAGTCTCTCTCGTAGGTGTTTGTCATGGGATGTGATGTGTTTCATGGGGAGCAATGCATTGTGGCCTATGTAGTGTATGGTGCAGTAAAATCAACATAATACGAGGACTCCTTCTACTTGGTTATTATTGTCTTTTATATATTTCTTTAGTTCTGTAGATTCAAGATTTATTGACATGTGTACAATGCACAGGTACATGAACAATGAAATTCTTATTTGAATGCCTTATTGCAGACTATATACAAAATACACACACAGGGGAGGAGTATGGGGGGGAATAAATACAATAAAATAAGGAAAATAATAATAATAAAAAGCAGTGCAAAATGAGAAGTATAAGTACAAACTACTATCAGACAAGTACAAACTACTATCAGATTACTTAATAAAAACACAATCTACAACACAAAACACAAAACTGTAGGTGGGTTGTGTAAAGGTGCAGGTAAAGTACTTCAGATACATTATATGGCCGAATATATGTGGACTCCTCACAACTCGTAACAAGTTTGGGTGTTCATCCACAACCATTGTTCACAGGTGTATTAAGTCTTACACATAATCATGCAATCTCTGTAGACAAATATTGGCAGTACAAGTTTCCGCCTCAAGAGATCTCCCTAGGTCAACTGTACATGCTATTCTTGTGAAATGAAAGCGCAAACTCCCAGAGCTTGGCTGTTGCATGGAATCCTCGAATCCTAACCTCTGCTCTGAAGCAACATTTAATACAAGAATTGTCTCAGAAGCTTGAAATGAGTTTCCATGGCTGAGTAGCTGCAAATTAGACTACAATGCACAATAGCTAAGCATTGGTTTGAGAGGCAAAAAACTGCCACTGGATTCTGGGGAAGTGGACATGGAATAATGGGGTAATCTTATGAACAGATAAAGTTTGGTGGAGGAGGAATAATGGTCTGGGGCTTTTTTCTCTGAGTTCGGGCTGGACTTCTTGGTTTCAGTGAAGCGTAATGGTGCAGCATAAATATATGCTATCAGCTTTGTGCCAACAGGGAAGACTTGTTCCAGGATGCCACTGAGGATGAAGTGAAGTACATAAAGACATCTATTTTTAAGTTAAATATTTTGAATTTCTGCACCCATTCAGTTCACAAAATGCTCTGACCTAAAGACCAGCTTCTGATCTCAAATGCTTTTATGGTCCAGTTCCCACAGACAGGCTCCATAATCTTGTAAAGACTGTAAAGGTTTGGAATGGGACATCTAAGAAGATTATACATATGGTCAAGTGTCCACATACTTTTGGCAATGTATTGTTTTGCTGATATTTTAGAATTACATCTGCAAGAGTTTGAAAATTCTTTCCTTGCATAATGTACACTGATTTTCAGTGCCTGTTTTTGAGTGAGTTTCTGAAACTGTTGCACACTTTCCTTAATTTGCATGACTAGAAATTTAGGGGATGAGCAAGGTCTGGAAATGGCTCTTGGAAACCTGGATATTAACACAATGAAGAGAATTGATGATTTTAACCCTGATGCTCTGCCAGTACAAGTAAGGAAAGGTTCACCTCATTTTATCTAAAATCTCACCATTCGTTAAGCATCAATTACATATTAAGTAAAAATAGAAATAATTAATTAGTTATAGATGATTAAGTTTGTCATGCCAAGTTAAATACAGTATTAAAAACCTGACTAAATGCAACAATATGATGTACAAGATTTTACATTTAGTCCATTTAAGAAAAGATGTTACTCTTACAGCTGCTTATTGGGCCAAACGCCATCTTGTTCTTTTACCTCAGCCTGTCAAAGCACCTCGGAGTCGACGTTGGAATGACAGTAGTGAGATTTACAGCCCATCCTATGGCAGCATCTGGAGCAGGGGTTATGTGCCAGGTTCCTCCCAGCATCAGACCACATCCTCCTCGGCTAGACCCCCCACCACCCAGGGGAAAGAAAGAGTCGTCACACTGCAGGCCCTCAAACTCCCCAGCAGAGTGTTACAGGTCAAGAGACCTCGCGAAGGTAAGAAAGGAGATGGCATCTCCTCTCGTACAGATATAGTTGACATTAAATGAGGCTTTGTTATTGGAAAACGGATGATTTGTCATGAAGACTCCTCAACTGACTCGTGTTTCATTAGGAACAGTAACTACATTTAGATGTGGAAACTGTGGTTAAAGTTTCTCATTTGGAGACTCGTTCTTATGCATTTGTGTGATTCTGTATAGAAAAACAGAAGAGCAACTGTTGAAGCGTGTCAGTAGATCATACTGTCCCCGTCAAGAGTCCATCCACAGCTACCATTAGATGGCTATTACAGTGGGGTTGCAGCACAAGAACTAGTCATTGCTTTTGGTGGATTTATCCTCTAGAGGAGTGATTGTCACTTTGACTACAATCACAGGTCCTATAGCAGCCGGCTGTTGGAACAATGCATTGTTGCCATCTACTGGATATATTTTTAATTGCAATATTTGAATGTTTTATTTTTTTATTGTTTTAAATTATTTTTTAAAATGTTTTAGGTAAAACATTTTCTGAAATGCTTTTGGGATCAGCCATACTTACAATGCTATACATAAAAGTTATACTGAATATGAAAAAATTGAATTGATTGTTGGATTAAAGAGTAAAATTGGATAAAAGAGAAGTCTTTACATTTTTAGCTAGTAAAAACTATTTCAGTGTCTGAAATCTTTCATGAGTAGGGGAATACTAATAACCGCACTTGTTTTACCTGCTTCCTGATACCATGTTTGACATTGAAAACATATTACTAAGCAGATTCATCAAGATTATTTTCTTAATAGAGATTTATTTCTTATTGTGTATTAATATATTCATATGTTCTGATGATGTCTACTGGTAGACTCAAGCAACCTAGAGAAGGACATGTTGGAGCAGTACTCCACAGACCCAAAAAGACACTGCACAGGCACACCTCCTCACCGAGCTCCAGTCAACGTGGAACCTGAGCGCAGGACTCTCAAGGAGGTCAGCAGTGGTGAAACAGTCAACCAGCCTCGACCTCGTAACCGGTTTGCCACACTGCTGCAGTGGAGGAACCAATCAAATGAGAATGATGGAGAGCAAGGAACACAGAGCAGGTAGAATACAGTCTTCTTGAAATACACTACAGTAAAATCAAAGCGTCTACTATTCATTCAAATGTCTTCAGGGTGTTGCAGCCTTTGATACTTACTGTCAAGTTTTACAGACTCTTTTGGGAACTCACTGTTTGATTGTGATGACGTATAAAGGTCAGATTTACTGTGTGGGCTGAGGACTTTTTGTTTGTCAGTTGTTGATTCTTAATCGGAAGCAAAAGTAATGACTAAGCACTCTTACTGGTATGTGCTTCAGGTTTTTTGCTAGTGGGCACCTCTCTGCAGCTGATTCTCAGGAGTCCTGGTGTTCTGTGAAGGAAGAAACATCTAGTCAGGACAAGGTAGACAAGACCTCACCAGCCAAAGTCCCAGATACAGGCCGCATGGCAAAAGACTATTATACTGAACTTTCCAACTCGCCCCCTTCCCTCTCCCCTCCACTTTGCAAAGCCAGTGTGGGTCTTGGGGCCTTCAAATGGTCTGGAAGCTCCACCGAGCGTTCCCAAACTGGGCCAGTACTTTTGTCTACCACTACAGACCAACCCAGGACACCTACTGCCCCCTCAGGCCTTTTAGCCCTACGCCAATTCCAGAGAAAAAAGGATGCAATCTCTTGTGGAGAATCCCCTCAGCCCCCCAATCCCTCATCTCCTGTAGATGGCGCAGTAGACATAGAAACGCCTCCTGGTTCTCCTCCTTCTCAAGACAGTGCATATTTCTCTCAGCCCAACAGTGGGCCCTCTTGCATGGAGGAATCTCCATCCAGCAGTCAGGCCACAGGAACCACACCTGAAAAGGTGACTTAAAAAACCCCTAAATATTTAAGAAAATTAAGCTAAAAAGTGTCTTTTCCTTCATTTTCACATTAATCTTGTTTTGTCTGTAGCAAAACAACTCCTGGAAAGATTCTGATTCTTCAGTAAGTCCCAGCAACTCCCCTGTAACGGAGGTCGTCAAGTCTACACCAGTGAGAACCAAGGTAGGTTTCATTCATGATAAAATTAGCCTTTTCCTATGCTTCATTGGCTGTGGGTGGAGGGTGAGCAGACATTGAATACTGACTAAAGAGATGTGTAGGCCTCACCAATGGGGGGAGCACCCAAAAAAGAAAAGTGTGTAATGACTTATCACACTACAGTGAGAGAGCAACATGGCAATACTAACTCCTGGCTTTTTTTAAAAGTCCTTTATTATAACCTCACCCTCCTCCTAAGGTGTCCGGTCTTTCCCGGCTGCAGCCAGGTGAGCTGGATAAGGGCAGGAAGATCAAACCCTCTGCTCCAGCCAGGGCCAGTGGCTTGAGAAAGAACCCTGGCACTCTGGCGAAGAAGTTACCTGTTACAAAAGAGAACAACCCTGGACTGCAATCCACCATCAGTGGCCTTTGGAAGAACTTTGGCTTCAAAAAGTAAGTGTGTATGTAAATCGAGGCTTATGGTTTTTGACTGTTGAATGCCTCAACTATCTTTTTTTTCCTCTCACATAAGCATTAATTTTCCTATGATGTATGGTACTATACATCCTCACAATGGGAGCAAAGTCATCCTTTAGTTCACTTCAAAGTCCTGAAAAGGTTTAGGAAGTGGGGCCCCAATATTTTTTAAGGAATCACAACCATATTTACTGGTGAGATGTTTTTCTTTCCTATAATAGAAAGATAATCACAAATTAATTCTGGAGTAAGGTGACCTTTCAGAAAATAGCAGAAGTTAAAAAAAAATGCTTTAAGACAGTATTGATATTACTCGCACAGTAAGTATCCCATTTCCCACAGTGCATCCATTAGTTGGGAGCAAAGCAATCTGTTCTCCAAAAATGCAGAGGCTTTTTTTTCTAGATTTAAAAACTTTCTTTAATAACATGAATCACAACTCATTCAAAATGTTCAAGGTTGACCTAGCTCATATAATACAGGGCTTTTAATATATGGTTTTTAATGTAGCTGGATTTTACTGCAGGACAGCAATAGTTTGGAAATGGAGTGGTTAAGCTTGCATGAGCCATTAGCAACTGATGTGAAACATGAGTGATTTTAAGATGATTAAGAGGAATGATACCTGGCACAAGCTAAAGGGAAATGTCTATATGGTATGAAGGACTAGAAAAACATCTGAGCCTCAAGTAACCTTGGTGGCCTGTCGTAGTTGTGGTAAGAAGCTTCGTTAGTGACCTGTTGTAACAACAAGGAGGCATGACGATCATAGTTGTGATAAGCAGATGACAGACAAGTTTCTTTTTTCTTATTTGTTAAAGAAAATGAAAATGTAAAACTATTTTTTTTCTAGTAAAGATTACTTTACCAGTGTGTTCTCCCTTTGTTTCAGGGAGAGCTCAAAGTTAGCGGCGTGTAAAAAAGGAGAGCCTATGTCACCAGTGAAGGACAACGTGCTTATGAGCAGTCCATGATTGGATGAAAAGGTCTACTCCAGCACACTGTAAAATCCTGATGTGAAGGTGATCCTGATGTCATTGTCCTGCTGGGCTCAGTTCCTTTTATCCTAATGAATTGAGACTGAACACACCTGCTGTAAAACGCTCCACTCTGAACATACCATGTATGTTTATCTTGAATCTGTCTGTGAATCTTTCTGTGGTTTTATTTCAGTAAATAAAAAGGCTAAGAAATAACCCAGGTGAGCTGCACTTGTTTTGGACATTTTTTGTATGTAAGTAGAAAGCTATGTGGACTGCTGTTGTAGTAGTCTTAAATCATTATCTGGTTTCTCAATGTTCAACTGGGTGATGCAGCTTCAGCGTCCAAGCCTGTCTGTGTTCTAGATGAATGAACAATGCATAGTTAGGAGTTTGCCACCTGTGGCTCGACTGGTTTGGGAATGTGCCCTAATGCTGGAGAGAATGATGGCCTAAAGTGTTAAAGTGGATGTTCTAACCATCATACCTCCATGGTTAGCATGAATGAATGCTTACATTGTTGGTTAGCATGAAGTCATCCTGTCTGGCACTTCAGTTGTTCATTATATTATATATTATACACCGCTTTATATTTTTAGCCAAGTGTTTAACATTGATACTATAAATGCTGACTACAATGCTCTACTAGCAGTATTGTGGTTACCATTTTAATCAAGGTACATTCAGTATTATTCATGTTTGTGTATCAGAGACAGAAAATATCATCAATCCACAGTTTCCATATCAGTACACCCGCTAGTAGCATCAATGTTTTTGTGCTACCTGGCATCTATGGTTTACTGACAGTTTTGCCGTATGGGTCTAAAGAAAAGCCCAAGAACAAATTTTGCTTAATGCTTATAGTTAAAATTAAAACTTAATTTACTTCCATAGCTTTACATAAGATTCATACATTAATATACAAGAGGTAAATTATTGTATTCTTATGAAAAACATGGACTGGTAAGGAGAAGGAAGTTGTGAATTCTTTTGCAGTGTGATTGTTTCTTCTCCAGTTTGCATGTGTTGTGAAACCCAAGCATTGTTGAATGTGATAAAAGATGCTAATCAGTTGGAATTTTGATCTTAACTTTACTGTGGCTGTCCAAGATGCTTGGAGTGCCTTTGTCTCATTTAACCATTCCAAAACCAGTGACTTCATTTCTAGAGACGTCACATTGAGTAGAGCTAGTGGTAGACCTACACAACAGGCCAAGTTCAACAGGTGCTAACCGCTAACTGTATAGAACTGCTTATATATCAGCTGTTTGATCAATGTTAAAGCAAATTAATTTCCCATTAACCCCAGTAGTCCTCACTCAGCCAAGACATGTCTGGGGTACAAATTTTCAGGAAACTGATCCATTCATAAGTGTTAAGTGGCTATTTTGTCACATTGACAGGGCAGTGGTCCACTATTGGTTAGGACCTTACCCTGGTGATTGAATGGCTGCAGGTTCAAGTCTTGGCCCAGGCACCACTGAGGCACCAATCAACCACACTGTTAGTTGCTCGCTGTTCTATGCGTGGATGCGTTATGTAATGGTAAAGAGCACATCCCCCACCAATGCGGAAAATTGGATACCTGCATACTATGCCCCTACTGTGCCAGTCCCTAAATACAGGGTCGGATAAGGATGGACTTAGATAAAATTAGACTTAGAAGGCAAACACCTGTCAAGCCCAAATGCCTCCTCATCTGAGCCCACACACTCACTGTATGTTGAGTGTCCGCTCCATGGACACTCAGGATGGGCAATGTTCCAGAAGTGGGGGAGCGTCTATTCGCTGCCCAATAGTAATACTGAAAATAAGGCAGCGCCAGGCCACCTTTGCTCCTAGCCTTTTGATGTTGAGTTTTTTTCAGTCTGGGGTGTTTACCCCATTCATATGTAAGATGATATTATTGAGTCTAATGAATCAAAAAATATTTAGGGATTAAAACTGGTATTAACTGGAAAATATCAAAAAAATAAAATGTATGAGTATGTTCATCTTGATCAAGTTGATTCTTCTCACCAGGGAAGTAGAACGAGGAGGCCACTTGACACAAACTGGTTTGAATGGCTATTAAAGGAACCATCTTCACCTGTGATCTGTTTGCTTGTAATTAGTGGGTGAGTATAAAAGGTCAAAGAGTTTCTGGACTCCTGACAGACCCTTCATCTTTCATCCTGTGCTTCACTGACGTTTTTTGGATTTTAAGCCATGGGGAAAGCAAAAGAATTGTCAAAGGATAGGGAAAGGTAGTTGAACTGTATAAAACAGGAAAGGGATATGAGAAAATATCAAAAATGTAGAATGCCAATCAGTGTTCAAACACAATTAGGGGTCAGGTAGACCAACTAAAATTTCAGACACAACTACCAGGAACATTGTTTGGGATGCAAAGAAAAACCCACAAATGTCTTCAGGTGAAATACTATTGAAAATGTGGTGTGGCTGTTTCAAGATGCACAATATGGAGGCACTTAAAGAAAGATTGGCCGCATGGTCGAGTTGCCAGAAGAAAGTCATTTGGAATGATGAGACTAAAATTGAACTTTTTGGCATTTTATTTGGAGAGGAGTAAACAAAACCTATGACGAAAGGTAAATCATTTCTACTGTGAAACACCGTGGTGGATCACTGATGTTTTGGGGATGTGTGAACTACAAAGGCAGAGGAAATTTGGTCAGAATTGATGGCAAGATGAATGCAGTAGGTTATCAAAAGATACTGGAGTAAAATTTGCACTTATCAGCCCGGAAGCTGCGCCTAAGACATACTTGGACATTCCAACATGACAATGACCCAGAATCCAAGGCCAAGCTGACCTGTCATTGGCTACAGCAAAAAAGGAAAGTTTCCTTGTCTTCTGACTTTTTGCAGCAAGAATGGGCAGCTTTACTGTCTGAGAATCCACAACTACCACAAAAGACTCCAAGCTGTCATTGATGTTACAGGGGACAATACATGATGTTAAGAACTGGGGTATGTTAACTTTTAAAGAGGGTCATTTGGGTAGTATGTGTTGTGATTATGATTTTTAAAAAGTAAACATAGTTGACTAATAATAAATTGCTTCAACCACACACTAACCATGAGTGAAAGGAAAGTTTTTGTGTTATTCATATTCTCTGAAATAGTTAAGAAATAATAAATTGTGTCAGGGTATGTAAACTTATGAGCACAACTGTATAACCAAATTTTTTTGTCGACAGTCTCTGTTTCTGTTGTGACATTGAAGGATTTTTCTTGACCTTGGGTTGTGTTCAAAACCCAGAAGAGCGTCGTTTCTTCATTGATTCGTCAACGTTAAGCTTGAAAGCTGTTCTGTTACACAATGGCAACATTTATCATTTAGTATCTGTTGACTATGCAGCACAGAACAAAACGTATGAGAATATGGAACTGTTACTAAAGTACGTCCAGTATACCAGGTACAACTGGAATATCTGTGGAGATGTTAAAGTCATTGCTCTGTTACTAGGACTGCAGCTCAGCTACACAAAGTACAGTTTTATCTGTGAATGGGACAGCCGAGCACAAGAGTCGCACTATTCTCAACAGAACTGGCCACTCTGTAAAAAGTTACACACACACACACACACATATATATATATATACATGAAAGGTATAAGCAGGTTTTAGAGTGACATATGCTCCCGTCCAGATGATGTATTCTATTTTTCTGGGAAGTCCTTGCCGATTTCAACAAAACAATGCAAAATCTATAAAACAACATGGCTTCTTAGTAGAAGAGTAATGAACTTTGAAGCCTATAGTCCAGACCTTTCACCAACTGAAAGCATTTGCTACATCATGAAATATGACAACAATTTCCCAAACATTTTATTTACCCAAAGTTTTATTTATAGTTAATTATCTGGAAAGGGTGACTCATTAAGCTCGTTTTAAAGTATTTAAAACATGTAAAAGGAAACAGCATAAAAAATAACTGTTTCTCTAACACCTGCACTGATGTAAACAAAAAGCATTTAAACCCTATGTAGTCAATAGGCTCTTAATTCTAGTTGTTTCAAGGAAATGGAACATGCGGGTGTTGAAAGAAGCAGCAGCATTGCAATGCAGTCTGGTGACATTCCATCGAAATGCTGTCCAGTACCGACTCCACCCCTGCTACACGGCAATGACAACATTGATTAAAACACAGAACATTCAGCACCGCAGCTGTTACAAGGCATCCTGTTCTTTTATCATTCCATTACTCTGGACCCCACAGAAGCTTCGGATGTAACCTCTCCCTCCCCCTGACACATAATCAAGGTCCTCCCATGGCCATGTCAGTACCCACACCTCACCCCCATTGAAACCCTGTGGTATGAGCTGAAGAGGGGAGTGAATAAGAGAAGACCCAGGACTCTGGATGATGAGGAAGATGGGCAAGACTCCATGTCTCTGTATTCTCCAACCTTGAGAAATGTTATAGGAGGAGATTAAGTGCTGTCTTGTTGGCAAAAGAGGTTTGTATGTAATAGTAAACACCCCCCCAACTCCCCCCCCCCCCAATTCCCCCAAAACCGCTACCTATTTAGACCAAATTCATTGTGGGACGTGTCATATGAAATAAAACCCCATTTTTATGATGAGAGAGGAGCATGGTTACTTGTTTGCTCATGCTGGTGTTATGGAAAGCATTAGGCCCAGGAATGTGAGTGGTATACTTCCTGGCCCTGATAAAACTTGGAAGGACATGATGGTTCACCACTGGTGCCACAGTGAGATAAGCCTATGCTCAGTGTGTTAGCCAGTTATGTGTAGACGCCACCATTGTTGATGTCGTTCCATGAGTATGAGCTCTCAGGTTTAACACAATTTAGCCCAGAATTATTGTATCTCCTGAAGCCAAAACACTGAAAAAATCCAGCAATCGGGACACATCCACCTGCATTCCAAAAATAGAACTGTTAACAAACTGAGATTTATATCTATAAAAATCCTCAAGCTTAAAAATGAGGAAAAATGGGAAAAACGAAGTACTTTGGTGGCCTTAACATTCTGATCTTGTAGAGGTTATAAACTCAAGCAAATATCTGCAATACGGAAATGATTCTGACTGGGCAACATTTTTAGGGATGTCCCTGATACTCCAGTTACTACTGTTGATTTGAGACACACCCGAAGTCTTCAGATGTGAAGTGTGGTGTAGTTCACGTTCTCGCGGGGACTGCTCAACCAGCAGCGGAGCTTTTCTTTTATGAGCATATATAAATGTGAATTTAAAGGAGGTGGAGCTTGGCCCCCATTGTTTTAAAGCCTTTTGTTTGAACAATGTGCTACTTTCTACAACTGATTGTATAATTTTTACACTTCTTATTCACACACACACACACACACACACACTTTACAGTGTGCAACAGTAACCGGATCAGCAGCCCTGTGGTCGCATGTGCAATTCCAAAAATGTGTTTTGCACAACTGCATTAGAAGTTAACAGTAACAGAAACGCCACACATTGCTGTTTACCGACGGTTCAGGTCAGTTATGGCTGGAATGTTTTTCTTCTGTCGACCGTCGCCGTCGTCCTTAGGTGAGCTAAAAGGGACGATCTGGATTAGCTACAGGTTTCCTGCTCCTTTCAACCCGCAGCTGTGAAGTTCAACAGCACCCAGTGGTAATTAGTGGTGAGGCCTTGGCCCTGCTGCTGAATGGAGCCTTTTGCTCGACTGCAGTTTACACCTGATAGTATTTCATTACGTCGACGCTGTGAGGGGGGCAAGTTGCAGCTTGATGCCCAGACACCCAGACCAAAATGGGAGATCAATTGTAGAAAAAAGAAGAAGAAGAAGCCAAAGCCTTAATTCCAAAGTCTTAGCTCGGGGCAAAAGCAACGGCTGTGATTGTAGACATGTAGTAACAAATGCATCACCTCCGCACACGTTTCATTCATTAGGATCAGAACGTCTGGTGCTTTCCTGCCTGAGATCCTCTTTGGGGAACAGGTTACGTTTAATGCTTTATTCATGACATTCTCACCTCCTCCTTGGGCAAGATAACAAATTTGGGCATGACACCTGAATACACTTGGTTAAAAACGCTGTTGTAGGAAGAGCAGCCTAGTGCACAATGACCCTGTGCAGGAGTCTAAACGTCTGTATACATACAGCACTATTTTCCACCTACATTTACATTTACATTTATTCATTTGACTGATGCTTTTGTCCAAAGCGACTTCCAGGTACAGGAACAATCAGAATACATTCAGACATGACAACACTGATGTGCGAGTTACAGTGAGTTCAATACAAACTTCTTAGTCATAGAAACAGTGCAGGTGCTACAACAGTGCAGATGATAAGAGCTACAACATTACTACCTGAAAAAGAAACATATTTCTACACTGTCATTAAGTGCTTATGAGTAATTATAAAAACAGACGGTGGGAGCTTTCACCTTTTTACTTTCAAGCAACTCTTACATTAAAGACGAATGATGCAAAGAAGCATCCTCTCATTTTTCCACAACTCAGCTTTCCTCTGTGAAAAGGACACAATCATCCAACTACTGCCGTAGCTCTGGAAACGGCACAGACAGGTTCCTAGATATTAATAGTTCATGTTGGTTGTTCATGCTGTAGCACTTGCCGTCTGTAAACATAATGATAATGTGTTATTTTCTTCTAGCCTCTCAGATAGTAATGTAGCACTTGCACAGTATTCTATTTCTAAGAAGATTGTTTTGAACTTCTTCGTGGCTCTCAGGTCAGTGATGTCATTTCTAAATTAATGCTTGATTATTCCTATACCTGGAAGCAGCCAAATGAATAAATGTAAATGTAATTGGGTGACATGGTTGCCAAAGAATAACTGATGTAAATTGGAAGTGTTTATTTATTTATAAAGACCACAATGCATTGTAAATCAATACCATTTTGATTTAATTGTATAAATGAATCAAAATATCACTGTAGTTTATATCACTATAGAACTGCACAAACACACCAGTCTAATCAGTGTGCTCTTGAGTGTATTTTCTGTTGTTTCCTAAGAGCAACCTTCAGATTAGAAAACACTGATAAAGTGTCAGCATCTTCATAAAAAACGCATAAGAAATTTCATTGGTGAATGAGGGCCAATAAGAGGGAGTGTGTGTTCACCTTTACCCTCAGTGTGTAGATGGAATTGGAGCCAGTAGGTGGGAGAGGACATCACTAATGGAGAAAATTGAGAACACCCCCATGTGTAATATGCATTTGTCATAAGTAGGTACTGAAAAGGACAACACAACTGATCGCATACAAGGAAACCTCATATAAGGGACTTCATTGGGTATTGGGCTGTTTTAGAACAGTGTATTTGATCTCGAGGTTATATAATATCCACAGCAGGGGAGCCCAATACGTCAATCGTGAGCTACCAATCGACTCGCAATGCCTTTGCGGAGCTCTGCCTATCAAAATCAAAATTACAGCGCACGTGAGACCATGTAGCATAAAAGCAAGTGAACCGCGAGGGTGTTAGCCAATCATCCATCCCCACTGTGGCGTTTGGCAGTTGATTGATGTACAGTACAACCAATCCAGCCTCATCATTTGTACAGTAACAAGTGTAGGTCAGCCGTGTGCGCTACTGCTAAACTACAGCCAACAAGTCACATAGTTAGCGGCTAATAATTTATTTACTTCTAAAGAAAGGGTGTTAAAATGAGTGGGGGAGCTGAACCAAGTAAGACACCAAAATCAGACTGTTCATTAAAAAGTACAACACTGACTACACACTGAAAAGCGAGGGGATTATGTCCAGACGATGCAACTCTGGCTGTTTCTATTGAGTTCTAGACATCATTGGAAAAAGTAATGTATTTTCCCATTTAATGATATTATTATCAAAATGTCTCATTACACCAGGTGAAATAATGTGGCATAAAATAATACAGACCCTAGTAAAAGTGACTCCTGCTTCCAGCACATCAGCTTCAAGAACTGATAGTTCACTTGCTGCCCCCATGACAGGTGCCAGTGTAATGAAATACCTATATAGTCAATGTTATTCACTCCACCTGTTACTGGTGTTACTGTTATGGCTGATTAGTGTATAATATTAAATCATACATAAACAGATGACGTATTATGTATTACGTATTATGGTTTTAAAAGTTATGTGAAAAGGTGACTAAGACATTTTCACTGTGAATTATGAATTAAATATAGCAGAATATATGCTTTACTTATTTCAGATCTTGTTAGATGAATTCTGATCATGTTGGTATAAATAAACCCAGGCTTTGTGATAATGTCATTTTAAAATGCGCTATATAAAGAAAACTGAATTTAATTTAATTTATTGATTGCTTATAGATATGAATAGATATGGATATGTTAAAACTGAATCCTGAATTTGTAGTTTATGTCCAGGAGAAGTATATGTGACGCCCACATTAATGATCTCAAGTATGACAATTGCTATTACAGCTTATTGTGTTCAGATGACATGACTAACAACTTTGAAATGAGGACAGACAACAGTTGAGGGCACTCCTTTCACAGCTTTAGAAGGTTTTACCATGTTTACTTTTATTACTGATATCTGTTTATTAATGTTGGATATGATGGACATTCAAACATGCCAATGTGTACTCTATCAGTGAGTCAGTGGCTGGGTTATATGAAGCCTAACACTGACTATAATGGGTTTACTGGGTAAATGGAATAATGCTCCATATAAAACACCTCAGTCAGAATAAAAAGAGTTGAACTGTGTGAAATCTCAGCCGATTAAAGAGGAACAAGCTCTACCTTTTCAAGAACCAAACAAAAGAACAGAATGGAAATATTTCAGTGGGAAGATACACTGTGTTTTTTTACATTAACACAACATTCGCTTCTCAATTCAGTGGCCTCCAAGCTCAGCTAAACGTCTATAAGGTTTTAACAATATCTCTCACAGAACTAAATGTTAATGAACCAGTTAAAAAATTAAAAGTCCACAAAAAATGGATGAATTCGCAAGAGACTGAAACATAGATTAAATTAAAAACTATTAAAAACAATTTAACTCTGAAAAACTGTAAACTTTGTGCCTTGTGATAGGTTTATAAATGCATTCACTATCCACTTCAAAGCATTTTTGAACTGTAACACTATTTACACATTTGTTATTTATTCTAATGAAATCCCATATGAAAATAACCCCAATATTTTCAATTGGAATGAGTGACAAAAATGTATAGATTAAGATGCTTTAAAGTGAATAGTGTAAGCACTTATACACATATCACAAAGAAATTCCTATTTCTAATAGACAGTTTTGGGGAAATTCATTGTAATTTGTTGCACCAATATTTAGGCCCAATGTCATTTTTTAAAGACAGTCTTTGGTTTTAATGGCCGGTCCCTGGCAAGAAATGTCCCAGTTTTAACCTGTGAAATAATAATGAGTGAAAAAAAGAGCAGACATTGTCCTTGTCTGCTACAGCAACTTCATATCACTCTTCGTCTACTACCAACCACTCTCTGATCTAGTTTTAGAAAAAAAATGCTGGAAAACCCCCACAACTTTCTATCACAATCATATTTTCAAGCCAGAATCCGAGGCAGGGTGAGAGTTTGGTTTGGGGTCATGGCACCAGCCAGGAGGCAAGGCAGGATGAAAGTTAGGGTTGGGGTCATGGCACCAGAAGAAGTCTTTTCCAGCCAGAAGGTGATGCAGGGTGAGAGTTAATAGTGGGATTACAGCACCAGCAGAAGATGGGGAGCTGATTGTAGGGCTACAGTCTCCCTGGATACAGGGCAACAGTCGACCATGCTGTCCACACATAGTGCAGCCTTTTTAATGGAACAGATTACTGTTTAGTTTCAAGGGCCGCCCTCTGGAACTGGTTTTACAGATTGTAGATGGGCAATATGAGTCAACATGAAAAAAAAGAGATTTTTTTCTGCTTTAATCCATGGTTAAAATACATGAAACCTGAACTCATCCTCTTTTCACTTCATACACAAAGACACTGGATATTTTAATGATACACCGCCAAGCTTCAACATTGAAGGCACTCGCAGGTGATGTGAGTAACACTGATGATCTGGTTACAGCGGCTCCTGCCAAGAGATATTAGGCAGCAAGTGAACAGCCAGTTCTTGAAGTTAATGTGTTGGAAGCAGGACAAATGGGTGGGTGTAAATATGTGATGACTAGACTCCAACATGGGCACTCAAGGATACAATGATTAGCACCTACCATTTCTGATCCAAGGAAGAAGAACTTGGGATCCAGTAAGAGTGTGTGTCTTGATGTGTGTCTGGTCTGATCTCACAGACTATTGTAACAAAAAAAGATAATGCTGACTTGGATAGAAAGAGATCAGAGCACAGCACGAAACACGGTCAAAACTGTTCTGGGGAACCTACACAAAATTTGGCAGGTGGTTTTAATGTTATGGCTGATCAGTATTAATTTCAGAAGTCTGGTCACCTTACTCTGTAGCCAGGATCTGGTCGTCTGTAAAGTGAGAGTGATACTGTGTTAAGCTGATCTCTGAACAGCACCACCTCCCTTAAGTGCCTGACATTCATATGCATTCCGGACTGAAAGGCCCCAAGGCAGAGGGAGGAGGGGAAACTTGACTGTATACATGCGATTCCTTGGAAACACACTTCTCAAAGTGCAAAACATACAATCACAATCTAATCCTTTCTCTCACTGAGCAGATGCCGCAGTCGAGAAGAAGGAGAGCTCGTAAAATGACATGCTCATCATGACCATGGACTTTGAGCACCAAGCCATGTTCAAATGTACTAAAGAGTGACATCACTGCCGCCAACCTCCATTCCAAGTGCGGTTTTCATAGACATGAGTCTGTGAGTATTGTCTGATGACTACTTGTACTTCTCAGATGGTGCACCTGCACTGAGTTGTGACTCCCACCTCTAACTGTTGACCAGATCCAAAAAGAACCAGAAAGAACCAGGGTAGTTTTTACTGCACTTCTATAGAGGGTATGCACCGATGTCACTTTCCCACCAGAACACGCCCCTTCAGTTGCACTGGGTGGAAAAACATGACTGCCTTTAGTGGGCTGGGGGACTGTGAATCCATGAGTTAACCAAACGAATATCTGCTTAAAATAAAGGCAGTTGGGCTTGACTGTAATCCTTACAACTTACCAAAGATCCAATGGGCAGTAAACATTGACCTGTGTTCTGGATTCATTTCTCCATGTAGCTTTTCACACACATGAACGCTGGACAGTGTCTAGAGTTGCCCTTTCATATATGTAGCACACAGCAAGGTGGAGTTTCTGTTTGGGACATGCCCTCAAACAGATCCTCCAAAAAGCATCCAAATCAGCTCCATCACATGACCATGCCATTGGCCCACAAAGCCTTTGATAGGCTATAAGGATCACTGCTGTTAATTTAAGAAATAAGATTCAGACAGACAGATAAATGGACAAAAGTGAGTACAGCCCTCACATTTTTGTAAATATTTGATTAAATCTTTTCATGGGACAACACTGAAGATATGACACTTTGATACAATGTAGTCAGTGTACAGCTTGTATAACAGTATAAATTTGCTGTCCGTTCAAAATAACTCAACACAGCCATTAATGTCTAAACCGCTGGCAACAAACCTGAGCACACTCCTAGATGAAAATGTCCGAATTGTGCCAAATTAGGCATTTTTCCTTCCCAGTGTCATGTGACATGTTAGTTTTACAAGGTCTCAAGTGTAAATGGGGAGCAGGTGTGTTAAATTTGGTGTTCTCACTCTTGCACACTCTCAAAGAATTGTTGCTCCACATAAACATGGCCCAGGCTATAAGAAGATTGACAACTCCCTGAAACTGAGCTGCAGCACAGAGGCCAAGACCTTACAATAGTTTAACAGGACAGGTTCCACTCAGAACAGGTCTCAAGATGGTCGACCGAAGAAGCTAAGTGCACATGCTCAGTGTCATATCCAGAGGTTGTGTTTTGAAAATAGATGTTTGAGTGCTGCCAGCATTACTGCAGAGGTTAAAGGGGTGGGGGATCTGCATGGCTGTCGTCCCAGAAGGAAGCTTCTTCTAAAATTATGCACAAGAAAGCCCAGTTTGCTGAAGACAAGCAGACTATGGATGTGGATTACTGGAACCATGTCCTGTGATCTGATGAGACCAAGATAAACTTATTTGGTTTAGATGATGTCAAGTTTGTGGGGCAGCAACCAAGTGAGAAGCACAAAGACAATAGTGTCTTGCCTACAGTCAAGCATGGTGGTGGTAGTGTCATGGTTTGGGACACTGGGGAGCTACAGTTCATTGAGGGAACCATGAATGCCAACATGTAATGTGACATATTATTATTAAATCTTTATTTATCCAGGAAAAAAATCAGTTGAGCTTAATAAATCTCATTTTCAAGGATGTCCTGGTCAAGATGAAATGTAGGATAATGTGCAAAGGGCAAAACAAACCAAAGAAGATGTATACTGAAGCGCAAGGTCTCTAACATTCGCCTTCTCTGTGATGTCATGGAAGAGTGGAAGAGGATTCCAGTGGAAACCTGTAAAGCTCTACTGAACTCCATCTTCAAGAAAGTTAAGGCAGTGCTGGAAAATAATGGTGGCCACACAAAATATTGACACTTTGGGCACAATTTGGACATTTTCACTTAGGGATGTACTCTTTTTTTTGCCAGTGGTTTAAACATTAATGGCTGTGTGTGAGTTATTATATCTGAGAGTGATATGTGAGGGGTGTACTCACTGTGAGATACTGTAGATAGACAGAAGGAAAATGGTAATGTTAAATAAATAACATATGGAAGACACTAAAGTGTCAGAAATTACTACAAGCACAATGCCCTGAAAACTGAAAATACACAATAAAACTAAAGAAAACAAACTGGTGAAAACTGATAGAAATGAGCTGAAAGAAATGACAGATAAGTTACATAAACAGCTGCACTAACTCAGAAACAGGAGTAAACACTGCATTCGTGAAGTGATACTAGACGATTTTCTGCGTAGGCCTGCAAGATCACGCTGGAACTTTTGCCTGGAGCCATTCTAATGAAGAATGGCAATAACGGCCTTGAGAGAGCAAACTACTTTCCCTAGTCATGATGTGGAGCTGCATGTCAGGGGAATGAGCAGGTGGGTGGAGATCATGGCATCAACAAGTCTGTTGATCTGCTCTGGAATTCTGGACACTGTCCTCATACCATGGAAGGAAAACTGGTTTGTGTGGAAGCTTTTCTGCAGGAGAGGAAGATTGGGACTTCATGTTGTAAATTTGAAAAAAGGGAAAGGTGGAACACGCTTGATGTAAAAGATTGATTATCATTAGTGAAGAATCCAAAAAGTTCAGGCCTCCAGAACAGCAACTAGGTACTAACTGTGGCTTTTTTGTTGATGATTCCATAATTCTTCCTCCACATTGAGCCATTTCAGTTTTTTTCCTTCTTAATCTAAATGGGCCAACCAATCACAGAGCAAGACAACCAATTACAAACACACACACACACACACACACACACACACACACACACACACACACACACACACACACACACACACACAC